>PVKM010025527.1:0-19880 GCA_004027735.1 Carollia perspicillata | reverse complement strand
TTTATTTTCTTTTGCAACATAGTGTTTTTTCCTCTACAAATAGGAATATACCACAAATATATTTTCATATCATTACATTTTTTAATGATCTCACTGCACAGTGTCAGAGTTTACTTTACGTCCTTGATTGGGCCTTTAAGTTATTTCTGTTCTTCATCATTCCACATGTGCTGAGTTTCTTTCATTTCCTGTCTCTTATGGAGCTGGAGCACCTAACCCTAACCCCATTTATAGCCCCCCCCAAAGAAGTGACCCCCTGCGTTCTACAATACTCCTCTCCCCACACAAACAATAGCTGCTTGGATGAAGCCTGTTACTCTTTTGTCGTTCAGCTACCAATCAGTTTAGGTCATTTTAGAATGTTGAGTAAGAGAAAGCAAGGAGAAAAGAAAGCAAGAAAATGCAGTGCAAGGAGGCATTTCAAATGAAACATGCCTTGCAACCTAACACTTGCAACGAAGAGAACCTTGACTGAAAGACTGTGGAAAAATCTGAGGCTGAATATAATAATTTGTAACATATTTATGATTATTCCTTGGAATACTTCTTAGAAGCGGGATTGCTAGCTTAACTCCAGAGGTTTTTAAAGGAATTTTTTGTTGTAGATTACCAGATTACTCTCTAGAAATGTTAAACCAGATTATTCTCTTCCCACCCACCACTAAATCACTATCAATTTATTTTTCCAATTTGATTTCCCACATGGTATCTCATTGTTTTAAGTTGCACATACGTGATTTCCAAGTGAGCTTTACCATTTTCTATGAGTGTTGGGCACTTCTATTTCTTCTTTTATGAATTGCCTATCCATATCATTTGTCCATTTTTTTCTGTTGAAGTAATCATATTGTCCTTATGGACTTAAGATAATTCTTTATATGTTATAGGCTTTAATCTTGATTGGGATCTTTTTTATTGTGAGCTAGTGGGAGTTAAAAGGAAGATCAGGAAAAGGTGGACAAAGGGTTTGGGCAAAGGGCTGCAGCCAAAAGAGCACCAGGTGCTTGGATACTCCCTCCTGCTTCCCCTCCTCCTCCCAGCCGGGTCTGTGATGTGGGGTAGGGGACCGCCGGGCAGTCACAGAGACTTTCAAAGGAGTATAGACACGTAGGTGTTTTTCCGGGAATTAACTTTCAGATCTTCAAATTTCATGTAAGTTATTCCTAAAATGGACTGTCTGAGAAGTCCTTTTCTACCCCCTTTTCTAATAGTGTTTCTCCCTCTTTAGAAAATCTCGCTGTGGTGATTTGCATGGGGAGGGTGCACAAAATGCAATGGGAATTGAGTGACATTACTTATAATTGCCTTCATTCCCGTCTACATGAACAAGGTTTTTCAGTGTTTTTACTAAGAGATGCATTTTCAAGAATTAAAAATCTTTTTCTTAATCATGACTGATGATAAGTTGTAATATATTCATGTTGTTGTGATCAGTTATGCCATCCATTAATCAGGATAGTGTAAGCTACCTTACAGTAACAACTTCAAACTTCAGTGGCTTAACGCCACAGAATTTTGTTGTTTGTTCACATCACAAGCTGCCGCATGAGGAGGCTCTCCTTGGGGACTGTTGCCACGGGGAATTTAGATAACTCTGCCTACGTCTTGCAACTCTGCCATCTCAAAAGTCCAGGCTTCCAAGTGGGAAGACAAAGGAAAGGGGAGAGAGACACAGAGAGGGTGGCGGGAGTGGGGGGTTAGTGTGGGGGAATGGATTAGAACTCACCCAGTCTTGACTACCCACAACAGAAAACATCATTTATGCTCACACTCCCGATGGGACACTGAGAAATGTCAACTTCCTGTTGCCTCCAGGAAGAGGAAAGGATGTCGTGAACACAGCTTTGTCTCTGCCACAGGCACCCCCAATAATAGTTGTAATGGCCACTCAATACAAGTGGATTTCTTTTTAAATAGTTATGGGTACAGGTTAGAAAAAATTTAATTTCACTTTATCTTTATAGGACAGTATAAGGTAGATAGATAATCGAGTATCCTTAAGCCCACAAAAAAATGTATTAGGATAAAATTCTGTAAAGAAGTGGAAATAAGAATTCAAGGGGAGCCCTGGCAGGGGAGCTCATCTGGTTAGAGCATTGTCCCAATACACCAACATTGCAGGTTCGATCCCTGACCAGGGCATATACAGGAATCAATCAACCAATGAACGCATAAATAAGTGGAACAAAAAATATCTCTCTCTCTCAAATCAGTTTTTTAAAAAATTCAAGAGGGAAACAAAAAGATATAAAATTTGCAATTCTTACCTAGTGGTGATGCAGGTGTCAAATCGCTCTAGTATATCCCATTGGATAGATGCATTATAACAAGTTGTTTAATCGCTTTAAAAAGCCAGTGTTTACAACAGACCATAAATTATGTCCTTTACTACTATTCAAGCTTCTGATGAAATATTTTCACATTGCAACATGAAACTGAAGGAAAGTGCATAGTTTTTCAAAATTCCATTAGGAGAGACTGAACAAAAATGTTGTAGCCCAGGGTTCTACACTCCCTTCAGGAAAGTGCCCACCCAACTGGATTTCAGTATTTAAAAAACTAACAGGAAAGAAAAATAAGTAGTTAGTGAAACTGCTTTGTGCTGAACTGGATTTGCAGATGCCATGGGCTGCAAACCCTGGTGACTTACGACACCAACTTCCTGGGGAGCCCGACAACAGGGGGGTCCAGATACAGAACCACACTTGTCCCTGTGTCAAGGTGACAACCAGACCCCCCCCCCCCCCCCCGCGTCGGCCACACCCTGCTTAGCTTTGCAGTCAGGCTGCCTCAGGGTTTAAATCTTTCTCCCTGAAGTGGGTGAATGCTTATTGCCTTGCTCCTCAGCTGTTCACATTGAACCACTCTCCCAGCTAAATAAACATCCTACCACGTCCCCCGAATAATCTAAAGCAGCCTGTCTTTTTGACTACCAGCGATGGCAGTTTTAGGCAGGGGTCTATCTCTCCTTCCTAAAAAGGCCCATTGACCTTTATTGCAAGTGAAATAGCTTATGGGAACAGTAAATGGCTAACCTTACTGTACCATAAAACAGAGCTCCTAGCAGCCTTCCCTCTCTCGGCTCCGGCGTAATAGCACTCCTCGTAAAAGCCACGCTGTCTCAAAGGTGCCAGCCTTTACACAAGCCCAGCTGGGGAGTGTCCACAATGGCTGGACCAGAAGATTGTCTGAGGATACTGCCGACTGTATAGCAGATGTTTCTTGACTGGAATTCGAGATCACTTTATTTCTGCATTTGTTCTTCTCGTAACTGGTGTAAGTGACAACTGGCAATATGCTAGATGTATAGGAGAGGAAGCTTATGTGAAAAGGCCATTGAATGCCATCTAATTTGGAGACTGAAAAAACAAATTCTACTCGCTGGAACCAACGAAGTCAAAAGCTATTAAAAAGACACTTTGCCAGGTTTCAAACAATCACTAAACTATTGTAACAATTCTGTAATACCTACTGAGCACCAACCATTTGCAAGGTGTTGTGCTGCAGGAACTGAGAAGAAAGATGTGATCAGCGTAAAAGTCAAGAATTCAGAAAGTGCTCTCCTGGCCAAGGCCCAGTCGCCCCTTCGCGTTTCCTGTTTTATCCTCATCACGGAATTCACCACTAGCTGACATTTTCTCCTCTGTTTCTTTATGGGTCTCTCTCCCACAAGGTTGTAAGCTCTGCGAATGTTGACACTTGGCCCATTTTGTCCTCTGCTGAATCCCCAGTCTGTTACAGACTTTCAACAAATTTTGCCAAAGAATGAGTAAATTCCCACCCTCGGAAGGAGCATGGACTCACAAGGGACAGAAAATAAGCTCCCAAGTATCAATAATATTCAATTATTTATGCAGTAAAAAACAAAGAGCTCAAAGAAGGCAATAAGGAGCTGGAAGAATTGAAGGATCTTATTTTGCAGAAAGATTTAACTTTCCTTCGGGAAGGAGTTTGACTGGGCTTCGATTCCCTGGGCTGGCGTGGGGCTGGGGGACAGGGAGGACTGTGGAGTGTGCAGAGGGAATATTGGCTCTGTGCCCCTAATGTTGCATGAAATGAAGTTGCTGGCAAAGCCCTCATGATAATCAACAAATTAATAAGCCTTTGGTCAACACATCCCCTGTGCCTGTGTCATGCACTGGTCAAGTCCTTCCTCCAAACAGTACCAGCTAACCCCTGACTCGGCCTTCTTGGCCCAGGTCACACCCATGGCATCACCAGATAAAAAATGTCAGTCTTTAAAGGGAAAGCAATCTGTACCTAAGAGTAAAGAGGCCTCCACAGGGTCTGAGCTCCCCAGGCACCAGGTCAGATTACGAGGTGATTGTCTTGCTGGTGCCTCAGGGATGAACTACAGGCCTGTGGGTGGGTCATGAGCACTTCCCAGAACAGGGTGGATCTCTCCAGATGTTATCAATCCTGGGCAGAGAAGGACCCTGGAAGAGGGCCTTACTCTTGTGTCAGAGACGATCTTTCTCCTCTTTTGAGTGGGTACTCGGCATTGCCCAGATGCCCAGAGGTAGCGGTTCTCGACACCTGTAGGAGGATGGAGACTGAAGTAGGTAACCAGCCCCACAGGGGACCCGCAGCCCTGTCTGGGAGGGGCTATATTGTTTCTTTGTCAGTCGCTTCCAACTTTCAAGGCTGTCTTGTTGTATTTTGTCCTGGTATCAGCTGTTGTGAAATAAAGAGGACAGTCTGTCTCATGTTGGTTGGAGTGACAAAAGAGAGAAGCGTTTCCCTTTCTGTCTCATCCCAGCTAAGGCCAGAATGGGCAGTGGTCACAGCAGAGGACAGCTGAGCTCCAAAACATCTCTTGAAAGTCACTTGCAATTGGGACACAAGGTAGAGAGACCAAAAGAGGCCCTGCCTGCCTCGGGCAAGCTGGCGGCAGCCTCCAAGAGCATGGGGGACCTGGAGAATGCGCTGAGGGACAGTTAGAGGCTGAGCTGTCCCTGGCAGTCGAGCCAGGGGGTGTTTGCCAAGTTTAGTCATTGAAAACGAGCTGGATCCACATAAACTCTCAGTAACATTGAAATTTTATATGCAAACTACTTTTATAGTGGTAAGGAGTTATCCATTTATTCTAATTTTTTCTAAGGTAACATCTTGATTAAGGGTGAAATACAAAAAGGTTTCTTATTAAAGTGAGGAAAACACAATATTTTTAATATATTTAACTAATATTGTTGAAGTACTACCCAATTAGAGCAAAGAAAAATGTGTAAACAATTTTAAAAGATGAGCCAAAATGATAACTGTTTATATATGATATAGTTATGTAGCTAAAAGAGAACCATACAGAAGCTATTGGAAATGACAAGATAATCCACTAGGAATGCTGGCTATACAATGCAATAACCAATAACTTTTCTACATAAGAACAAATTACAAAAATAATTTTAAAAGTCCCATTTAGAAGAGTACTCAGAATAGTAAAATACCTTACAATTAAAAATAGTAAACATGCAGGCCATATATAACTGAATATTGGAAGAATAAAATGGCACCCTCTATGTTTATATTAAAAGTTAAATAGTATAAAGATGCCAAGTTTCTTGAAATTAAATTATTGATTGAATGTAATACCAATAAAAGTGCCAACAAGATTTGTTTGCTTATTGTTGAGATCACATGTGGAAAATAAAGATATCCATTATACATTTATTATAGTTGCAATAGCCTGGAAACGATCAGAATGTAGTCAATAGGAGACTGGTCGAATCAAGGTGTATTCCCAGAGGACACCATTATGATATCATGCTGTTGTTGTTTTTTAAAGGGGATATTTGCAGGCCTGGATGTGGAATAATCATTAAGATGTATCATTAGATAAAAAGACCAAGATGTAGAAATATATATACACATATAGAAATATATATACACATATCTATACACATATACAAATGTCTTCATATGTGTGCGTATATACAGATATAACACATAGACATGTCGACATACAAAAACATATGTGGTGTGATGTCGTTTGTGTGAATACACACGCATGTGCACGCACACACACTTCGAAAGGCATCCCGGAAACCTTGCCACTGGAGAGGAGGATGAGGAAAAAAGAGGAAAAACACCTTTCCACCATATATCCCTTTTATGCCATTTGGTGTTTTTATTATATGTATACCTTAGCTTTTCAAGAGAAAAAGTAGTTGTTTTTTAAACAATAAAAAGGAATAAAAAGAACAAACCTAAAAAAGAGTGCTCTTTCAATGTGACAGTATCCATTACAATGTGAACAGGTGCTCCCATCTGTGCAGCCAGCCCACTGCTGCCCTTACCCTAGAGAAATTCCCACCCATGCACACAGGTAGGCGTGTACAAAGGGACAGAGCCACAGCATGGAGGGGCACTCACAATTGTCTTCCTGCGTGGTACCTACTATTTAGAATGTGAATAAATATTTATAATAACAAAAAATTGGAAAAAATATTCATCTGCAGGAAGATGGCTAATAAATTTTGTTTCAGCTAAATACTTCACAGTTAAACATGAAAAGATGTTCATTATAATGTTTAAAGTGGAAATTAAATTGTAGAACAACATATGTAGCTTTTTGTATAAGCATAGACATGTATGGAAGGAAACATCAAAATATAAGTAGTAGATGTGGAAGACATTGTTTTATTCACTTTCCCCCAGTCATACCTGCCTCTCCCCACCGCCCTCCCTCCAAGGGGGTCCGAGGTCTTTGACGGCTCCTGAATACGGGTGAGCTGGGTCGTACACACAGTCCTGGCTCCAGCCCCACATGTAGCAAACTCTTCCTTGGGGTGCAGAGCTCACCTACAGCCACTGGCATCATGACTGTTTCTCATTCTGCAGCTTCAGTGCATTGGCTTCCAGGGAATTTTGCAGGAGGGAGAAGGGTGGGACTGATGTGTCCCTGTGGCCCCATCATAACCCCTAACAGTACCTCCAGGTCCCTCTGGGGAGGGCGGGGCTTTCCCGTTTTACTTTTTTACACTTTGAACAACTGGCACCTATTTTTTTCATTAAAAGTTTATAAATCTATAAAAATGTAAATGAACAAAAAAGGAAAACCATGACCAGTCTAAGAATAAATTTGACCTTTAAAATGAACATAAAAATAACACATAAAATGATATATTTTTACTGATGCCTCTCACTGTACTATGTAAAGGATTTGTGACCACAAAAGAATTAATGATCACTGTAGGTGAACCTGATGTCTGGTATTAGGCATAGCTAGCTAAGCAATAAAGAGAGACTATCCAGTTGGCAGTGAAGGAAAAAGTGTGTGACTTAATTTAGTGGTAACTAAATTAAGTTATAACTTATAACTTATACAGGTTAATATAAGTTTATATTATAAATTATATTTATTAAATTATATAATAAATTATATTTATTAAATTATATAATAAATTATATTATATAATTTAGTGGTAACTAAATTAAGTTATAAGTTATAAAGTTCATAAAGTTATAAGTTATGACTTATATAAGTTAATATAAGTTTATATTATAAATTATATTTATTAAATTATATAATAAATTATATTATATAACTTAGTGACAACTAAATTAAGTTATAAGTTATAAAGTTTATAAAGTTTATAAGTTTAAGTTATAAAGTTATAAGTTATAAAGTTTATAAAGTTATAAGTTATAAATTAAGTTATAAGTTATAAAGTTATAAAGTTATAAGTTATGATGTTTAATTTAATGGTAACTAAATTAAGCTCTACTTTTTTCTTATACTTGTTTTTAATTCACCCCAAACCAACAGTGCAGGCTTGCATTTCAATGTCATCAGCAGAAAATGTTTGCTTTTGCAAAAACATGCTCTCACCCCTGCCTCTCAGAAGTTAATAGCTGTCCTCCAACTTCAGCTGTGGGCCTCAGTCCAGGGGAGCCCAAAAGTGTGTTCAGGAGCGGACATGGCCTTGGTGGAGAACTGTGTCTGCTTACTGGTGCAGGAAGGCCTCTGCCAGCTGAAATCACAATATCATGTCCATTTCACTCACTTTCAAGGTGCACTGCTAATTTCTTAAACAACGCAAACCTCACACCACAACCTTCACCACTCTCTGGTCTTCTCTACTTTGTCTGAGTGGGGGGTGGGAGCAGGGGCAGGAGAGGAGAAGGGAGGCGAGTCAAAAGGCCGCTCCTCTATGAGAACAGCAGGATAACTGGTTTTCAGGAAGCCAAACCTGAAATAGAAGCAGAAGCCCTTTCATGTAATTGAGGGAGACTTCCCTGTCACCCTAAACCCTCTCTGGAGGGGGCAAGCCCCATGTTAAGGGTTTTCTGGCCTTTTACTAGAGCCTGCAAAACATTCTTCTTGTGCCTTATCCAGCAATTATTAAACTGCCTACTATGTTCAGATCCTCTGGAACTGACAGACTCCAGGTGCCCCAGAAGGCTGATGTCTCAGCAACATCAAGAGAGGAGCTGGGTTGCCCAAACAGGTTTCAAGGCAGACAAGTGAAACTGTCTTCCTTATATGGTGAAAAGTGCCCTGTCGCTTTAAGGCCAAGAGACTTGGCTGCAGAAGGTCCCTGGGAAGTTTGCAGGCAGCCCCATCCTGTGTCTGATCCTTGCAGCTGTGCAGGTGAGTTCCAAAACCTCTCCCCAATTCGCCCTCTGGGATCCCTCTCATCTCGTGGTGGGTTGGAAATGCTGGTATAGAAGGAAAGAGAAGGTCAGGGTCAGTAGAGACGGTGTTGTCTGGAGAAGTTTGAGTTGGAGGAAAAAATAAGGTTACTAGGGAAATATGCAGTAATTCAGCCAACGAAGATGCAGGTAACTTCCAATGGGGAGAAGGCATCAAGGTTACAGAAGGCCCCGAGGCATTCCAGGACAGGGAAGGGGATACGAATTCAGCAGGAGAAGAGGAACAGATTCTAGGTAAGACCCTGCAAGGGTTAGTTTAGACTCTGGAGCAAAAGAACCTCATCAAATGCAAGTTTAAACCTTAGCTGGGAGGAAATAATATTTCTGCAAGTGCTGAAGGCTTTGCAGGAGCTCCAGGGCTGACTGCAGCTGAGAAAGTATGCGCGAATGTTTGCAGTGTCTCCTGGCATGGAAGGCTGCAGCCTTAACCCTTCACGCAGCCTGGCTGGTTTGCAGGTAGGGTTTGCACAGAGCATGGGGAGGGGGTGGGGGTGCACGCGTGGAGTGTTGCAGTAGGAGACTGAATAAATGAGTAAGATTGTGATTGGAGAAACACATCTCCTGTATCCCCACAGTACCACCTGCAGAGAAGAGAGCTCTCTAAGCTCTGCAAATTTTGTGTCATCCACAAGAAAGGGCTGGAAGAAATCTCATTTAAGATGATTATTGCTCTGTCATTTATGAATTTAGTTTCCTGATTTCTTTACTCCCATGGCCTGAAGCCTCCAAAGATATTAATTTGAAATTAACTAATAGAACTTTTTAACAGTTAAAGATGTACTAGCAGAAGTGTATGTCTCTGAAAGGCTGAGACGAATACCATGAGGGTTGGAATTTTATTGATAGAATAAAAAGAGGTGGGCATGGCTAGATGGTCACTTTACAATGCATTCAAAGCCCTTTAACTGAACCCATTCATCAGCTACAGGCAAAACAGAAGTCTGCCCGGGGAATTTAAAAAAGAGAGATGCCGAATTATAGGGCTTGGGGTCGACTTCCTCTGGGTTGAGTCTGGGCCAATCCATCATTCCGAAGCCAGTGGTTTCTCCACAGTTGTTGTGTGGGGGAGTGAACACAGAGGCAGGATTAAAATTCCTTACATACTCCATGCCTTTAAAATACTCATTCATGTGAGTAGTCAGTAAAGAATTCCTTTTATTATTAACTAACAAGTGCTCTATCCACTTGTTTTCTAAAGGCAGAGTGTTCATGAAAAGGGGTTTTGTTTTATCAACAAGGATTTGTTAGTGCCAGGGTCCCTCTCTTCTCACTTCTGATGGGCGGGCAAAGTGCTGACTGTTGCTTGCTGAATAGAAAGATCTGTTCTTAACTCTGACAGTCACAAAGGACTCCACTTGGGCCTTACCCATTCAGACACGCTGATGTCCCGAGCAAAAAAAGTTAACTGATGCATTCACAATCTGGAAGAGAGTAGAGTGTGTGGGTATAATGTTGCTTCATTTTCTGTCGCGCTAAATCCAGAAAGCAGTGTCAAATATACTGCCTTCAAATGTGAATGCTGCCAAGAACAGAAAAACCTCATCCCCAAAGCTGGAAAATCTCAAAAAGTAACACCCTGTGATCTTTTATAAGCTAAATTAAGCCATTTAAAAAGAAAGAAGAAAGAAAGAGGATGCCCAACTCCCTAGGAAACCCACTCCTAATTATTAACAAGGCTCATTGTTTGGAAGTTCTTCTTAAACCAAACCCACTTCCGCTTATTTTGTGTTCAGAGGCATGAGGAATAGTAGGTTGCTTCCCTCTGGTATAAAAATATTCCATATGCTTAAAGAACAGTAGTAAAGCATCTTAGAATCTCAATAAAGGTGGTCTATCCAAAAAGTAAGTTTCAAAAGCATTTTTAAAGACAGAGGCATCTCTTGCAAGTATCTCAAGAATAAGCAACGGCTACTTTTCGGTAAAATCTCCTAACACAGCTGTGTTTAAGCACATGACTATTTTCTATTGTTCACTTCAGGTCATTGTAAGAGCAGGTTTGCCGTACTTGCAGCAGGGTTGTGTATGACACACTTTTAAACTGAACACGTGCTCTTCTCCAGCTTAGGAAGCTGGTGGTAAATTTCAGCAGCAGAAACATTCCATCGGAAGTACAAATCGCAGCACAGACATCAGCTGGAGATGGAGAGCTGTCATTTTTAGCAAAAGTAAGGGCAGTCAGCCCCATAGTCCTTCTTTAGCCATGGGTTAGCACTGCCTGTGGGAGGCTGGCGTTTAGAATCCGCACTTGGCTTAGCTCTGGGTGGTGAACACATAGGACAATATACAGGTGATATATATTATAGAATTCTACACTTGGAACCTATAAATTTTGTTAACCAATGTCACCCCAATAAATTCAATAGAAATTTGGAAGAAAAAAAAGGGAATCCGCAGTTGGCCACTTAAAGCGCCTGTGAGACTCTGGGCTAGTGCCCTCATGCGTCTGAGCCTCGGGTCTGCGGTCTGCCCTCCGCAGTGACAGTCACAGCTATGTGCGTGGTGTGGGAGGGCGGGAAGCTGGCAGTGTAGATGCTCAATAATTGTGTTGGGTCCTTGTCCTGTAATAAGAAAAGACTAACCTTGATCTTATCTACACCCTTTAGAACAATCTTCAAGTACGAAGATGCGTCTAAGAAAGTGTAAATTACATTCTTTTTCTTTAAAGGTTTTATTTGTTTATTTTTAGGGAGAGGGGAAGCTAGGGAGAAAGAGGGAGAGAAACATCAATGTGTGGTTGCCTCTCACATAGTCCCCACTAGGGACCTGGCCTGCAACCCAGGCATGTGCCCTGACTGGGAATCAAACCAGTGACCCTTTGGTTTGCAGCCCTCACTCAATCCACTGAGCTACACCAGCCAGGGCTTAATGAAAATTTAAGTTTCTGATTAGGTGGAACCAAAGAGAAAGAGATCTCGTTGCAGGGGTTAACTTTGGAAACAGGTTTACAATCTGCTGGGTCACGTGGGGCTTCGGAATGATTATGTTCTTTAAAAATCTTGTTTGACTGTTGCCCCCACAGGAAGTGCCTCTGTGTCCGGTCCACTGGCAGAAAGGGTTGCAGTGGGGGGAGCAAGTGGTCTGTACTGACGGATGGATTAGAGAAATCCTGGTGGCATTGCATCTCTTGACACATCCTTTTGTTTTAATTCTGTTTTATTGATTATGCTATTACAGTTGCTCCAATTTCTCCCCCTTTGCCCGCCTCAACTCAGTGCCCCTACTCCCTCAGGCAATCCCCCCACCATTGTTCATGTCCATGGGTCATGCATATAAGTTCTCTGGCTGCTCCATTTTCTACACTGTACTCTACATCCCCATGGCTACTCTGTGACTACCTATTTGTACTTCTTAATCCCCTCACCTCTTCACCCATTCCCGCACACCCCTCCCATCTGGCAGCCATCCAAATGCTCTCCGTATCCTCTTGACACATCTTTGACTCACCTTCCTCCCTTCCCCCTTCTCTTCACCTTGAGCTTGTCAGATGTGATTCATTCATGAACTCACCAAGCTGAGGAAGTTTGAGGAAGTGTCTAGAGCAGCTTCTTACCCTTCAGTCTAAGTGGCACTTGAAACAACCAAAAACAATGGCCACCTACCTCTGCTCAGGGAAAGGACCTTTCAAGGTCAGTCTATTATCTTCCTGCACTGGGACTGCCCCTAACCCTGTAATAAAAGCCCACTTTCTCTTAATATGCTCTGGGTCTGTCCTTTATGTTGTGACAGATTGCTGTGGGAAGTTGCCACTGGCATGGGGGTGCTGATATGGCCACCGCCTCTGTGAGGGGCAGCACACCTCGTCTGCCCTCTGATTAATCCCCTGGTGAGCAGAACTCCTTCTCCCCTGACTTCACCACCTCTCTTCTCCTTCCCTCGCCCCCTCTCTACTGCAGGAATTCCCAAGCTAGAGAGAGCTTGCCTCAGAATTACCCGGAAGGTTTATCGATACAGTGCTGGGACCCATGCCCAGAGTTTCTGATCTGTAGGACTGAGCTGGGGCCTGAATATTTGCAGTTTGTAACAAGTTCACAGGTGGTCTGGGGACCTCACTTTGGGAACAATCCAACAGTCAGTCTCGCTCATCCCCTCCATTCTGCAGGTGAAATAGAGCTTCTCCTCCCCACAGTTGTATGTTCCATGTTCACTGAATTCTAATTGTAACAAGCATTGTGCTGAACAACCTTACATACATTATTCGTATTTTTCCCAACAACCCTGCAAGTTTGGTATCATGAAACAAACAAACTAAAAAGGGTAAGTAACTAAGATCTCACAAGTGACAAGGGGCAGAGAGGGTGTTCAGACGCAGACTTCTCTGGAAAGATGTGCTCTTTCCACTCTTCCAGGCTGGCAAATAGGTGTTTAACTTGCACATCAACCCTGCTTTATTGGTGGCAGCTGCCTGGCGCGCTGGGTGGAGGCGTCCCAGATGGAATGGGTGCTCGGCATGAGGGAGTTCTGGAAATGGCAGGCTGTACCCGCTGGGATGTGGGAGTGGAGCGTGGCAGCGTGGGCGCCATGGATCCCTGTGGGTCCCTGTTCACGGACCGGGTTTCGTGGGCTACTAGAATCAGATGAGAGGTGGGCATTCAAATTTGTTCCTTGAGGAACAATAAAGTGTATTTACTTTTCCTCCCCATTCTCTGAAGGGTGAACCTAAGTGTTTGAGCCTAGGTTTGAGAAGGTAAAATAACCTATAAAGTAATTAAATAAAATGCAACTGGTAGATAAATAGTAGTAGCCACCAAGGACAGTTAGCCTTAAAATGGAGCAGACAAGAGAATTGTATTAATTACAGACTTTGTATGTTACGTGTCTTTCCGTGTAACCTGTCCAGTGGATTGCCTTATACTGAAACAACGCACTGTAACTTAACGAGGAGGTGATGACATTTCCAGTTTGCTTCCTCCATCCACCACTAACATTCAGGGTGGGATTTTTTACTTTTAAGGTCTTCATACTTTATCTGAAAAGTGAGTTTGATAATGCTTTTCTGCTTCTTCCTCATGTTTGTTATATATGTGATTAAATGACTTATAACTTAATGGCATCTATTATTTAACCAACGGATGTTTTTAAAATGTATCCCCAGGCACTGGGGACATAGTAGCAAACAAAACAGACGACTGTCATGGAACTTACATTCTAGGAAGGAGGGGCAGACAATCAATCAGTGAACAAATAAAGAAGAAAACACTGTATAGTGATGAGTGTGTGTAGAGAGGGTGTCTGTGTGTATGTGGGTGAGTGTGTGTGTATTGCTATTTTAGATGGGGTGGTCAGGGAAGGCCTCTCCCAGGAGGTGACATTTAAGCTAAGACTTGCATGTGGAAAAAGAGCCGAACAGGGATGGTCTGGGCTAGCAGTAGTCCAGGCAGAGAGAACAGCCTGTGCAAAGATCCTGAGGTAGAAGGCAGGCAGGGGCCAGATCATGCAGACAGGTAGGAATTTTCAAGTGGGGGTGATGAACCCCTTACCCCTGCCTAGAGGGTATTTGGAGATGTGCAGGTGGTCACGCAGTTGCAGAATGCTGGAGTCGAGGACAGAACACTATTGGTTGTTCGGGGATGGGGACCAGGGATACTGAGCACCTGGCACTTGCTTTGGATGGACACACCCCAGACTTATCCTACTCATACTGCCCTGCAGATGCTGTCTCTTGAGAAATCCTAAGAGCCTCTAAGGCCAGGGTGAGGAGTTTGAATTTTATCCTAGGAGTGGAAAGCTTTTGGAGAGTTGTAGGCTTTAAGAGATTACTTCGGCTGCTGAGTGGAGAGCAAACTGTGAAGGAACGAAGGTAAAAACAGGGAAGTTCAGCAGGCAGCTGTGTCAGGAGCCCAGCGTGGAGATGATGGCGGCCTGGGTAGGCGGAATACTGGTGAAGGTTTTGAGAAGTATTTCTACCTTTAAGAAGAAGACTGCTAGATAAATATAATGTGTTGTTTCCCATGACATCCCCATGTCACCTTTTTTTACCTCAAGAGATTTTTCAGCTTCAGAATCCGCTGGTTTCCTCTGTATTCACTTAAGAGATTCTTTTCAGCAGCAAATTACAGAAGACTTTGCTCTTGCAAATGCAAGCCCTTACTTATCCTTGCTCTTTAACCTCACAGATCTATGTGCATTTCAAGTTGTTCATAGCTCAGGAAGGTAATCTATTTGATTTGGGCTTGTAAAAGAGATAAAATTGCATGTGCTTCCTGAATAATAATATGTGATTTCTCTCTCTGAAGGGTCAATAGGAATTAGTCTACAGAGATCATTTTACAAAACCAGTGCTTAGTCACAGGAATAACAGGGACCGAGTCTACATTTACTCTGCAGAGAGAGGAACATTAAGTGAACACCAAAATCTCTTGAAGGGATTGCAGGCATCTCAGAATGAATTTTATTTAAGCATTAAAGCCTTGCAGATAGTGTTCAGGTACGTCAGCCCCTCCCCCACAAAGGCAGTTCAGTTCCTGAAATGTTAGAGAACCCCCTCACTGCTGTCTCCTCTCTCTTTCTAATTACCGCTTCTTCCTGCACCCCCACAGGAAGTGGTCCCCAGACTGTGCTCAGAGTGCACCTGCAGAAGAAACCCCTTCTCACATACCTGGGGGGGGGAGCATTCTGGCCCCTAGACTGAGCTGAAGGGGGGTGGGGCAGGACAAGAAGAAAGAGGAGGCAGGTGGCCTCAGGCCATCCCCACACTGGCGGATGGTTCCACTGAGTGTGGAACTCGGGAGGTGGGTCTTCCCACTTTAATCTTGTATCCTGAGAGCAGAGGGGGGCAGACACCAAAGGAACACTGGGGACAGGATGCGGGTGAGGCCGCACACCTCAGCATCCAACTAGAACTGATGGAATTGGGTACTCACCCATCCACATCCTACCCTCCAATTTCTAGTTGAAACTCACATAGAGGAACAGAAAGTAGATAGGACCACCCCCAAAAAATCAAATTAAGTTTTTAAAATGCGTCACCTAATCTACATAAACCAAACTCCCAGGAATAAAAAAAGCAAGTGGTCTTACTTAACTATATAACAACCGAAGAAGAGGAAGCTCTGCCTTCATCTTTGGGCACAGGTGTGGCTCTGCACGAGGCAGGCTGCTTCACTGCCCAGTGCAAAAGGGGAACCAGAATCATGTGTTAGAGAGAAAGCATTTAGAAGCCCCGTCCCAGCCACCGAGTAGTCATGCAAATGTGGACAAGGTCACCTTCTTGAGCTTCAGAAACAGAGTTGATCAAAAGTTCTTTGAGGCTGTCATTCCTAATGCAGCTCAAGATCTTCGCTGCCCCCCAAAGCCCCCCATAAACCAGACCATCCACCTTGACCAACTCTCATTTCTCTGTCTTGCTCTGAATTTACAACTGTCTTCACACCGGCCCCACCGGCTCTGGAAACACTCCTGTCAGCGCCCTGGAACACTATTGCAGCTCCTTCTTTGCAGATCGCTCTCCCTCTACAAGCTCTTAAGCTTCCCTGAAAGGAGGTGCCAATGCCAGTTTTTTCTTTGACTCTCAGGGCTTAGCATGCTACCTGACACCTGCTGGGTTTACTGCACACTTCGATGTCCAGCAAACGCTGTTGTCGGATGAATGTATGGGGAAGATACAAAAACAGAGAAGAAGACGACCGAGCAATTCAAAGCTCAAGAGCCTACTTTTGTTAAAAGCCACACATTCTACATTCTGCCCATAAGATCGTGGACTTCTTAGGGAGAGAGACAGAGAGAGAGAGAAAGGAAGGAAGAATTGTAGATATTACAGCAATAATTTTCCGATATCACTGTTTCACCTACACTGTGCCTCCACTGAGACACACCAGTTTCACAGACTCTTAGAAGTACTAGTTTTACTTAGTCTTTATGGAATGTCTTATATTTGTAAAGAGCTAGTGTAAAACTGCGGAGCAGAAATTTCCAGACCCCTTACTCTGTGACTTCATGCCTCCTTAAGCTGTTCCCCAAGTCGGGGGGCGGGGGGGATCCCAAATCAGAAAGTTTAAAACTGACCACATACTGTCTTCTGAAGCCTTGATCTTTTCACTTATTTAAAATTCATAACTACCATGGCCTCATAATCAGAATTGCTGAAGAGCCTAGGGAAGGCCTTGTGGGAGGAACCCCTTAGCCTGTCTAGCCAAGTTACCAAAAATGGTAAAGCCTTGCTGGTGCGATGCTGGGAAGAAGGGAGGGAGTGGGGAGTAACAGCAGAGGTGGCCTGCAATGGGACAAATCCGATCCTGGTTCAGTTCCCGGAGTCTGGATTTGAGGGGACTGAGCTAGGACACAGCATCAAAACTTCTGGGCAGGGGCCAAATGTTTGGTGAGCTTTAGCCTAATCAGGGAGGCCCGTGCACCAGCGATTTCAGCCTCAGGAAAGGGGTCAAAAGGTGAAGGGAAATGCAGCTGATTGTGCCTCTTCCCTGACCAGACCCTCTACTGGAACCGTGCTGCCAGGGGAGCTACCGAAGGCTGGGGCAGAGAAACACTCCCCGCCAAAGTGTGTGATCAGCAGGGGTCTCCCCGAGGGATCCTGAGAGAACATTTCTTCCAAAATATTATCTGCTAGGCAGTCAGGAACACACATCTCCAGCTGCATCGCTGTGATGAGCTGTGAATGGGTCTTCCACCCATTTGTCTGAGCCCTGTTTGCGACCTGAGTAGCCAGTGTCATGAACTCCATTAATTTTACTTTTTTGTCCACTGTGAAAAGAAGCAAGCCTCTTTGTCTCTTATTAGTACTGTCCTGGGGGCAGGGAAAGACACCATCATGGAAGCATCATACAACTATAAGTTTAAGGACAATAATAAACCTTATTCGAACCAAAAAGAGCTGGGCTTCGGTGAGCTTCCTGGGGTCCAATCAAAGGGGCACGAAAGGGGAAGGCCCTGGGAGGGGCGCAGACTTTGTCACAGGGGCTGGTGGGGAGGAGGTCACATCCGGAACTTCCCTTTGCTTGTACAGATCGTTGTCTAGGGCGTGAGCTTGCATGAGGGGCTGGGGGCAGCTTCGGCCCCCTGTGCAGGCCTCTCGGCCAAACAGAATGGATACCGAGGCAGCAATACCACAGTGTAGCTTTCGACAGCACCTTATAGCCAAACTGTAAGGAAAAGCGAGGGGTTAAGCTAAATTCTAGGGCAACGCTGGGGGTTGGAAGAGAGAGGCGGAGAGAGAACCGTGACCAGGGTGGAACACCCAGAGGATTTCAAGGCACCACAACAATCTGACTTAAAATGGAGAGGTAGGAAATGCTGGTATTCATCTTGCCATTCTTTAAGCTGTACGTCTGCTTTTTATGCCCTGCTTTGTATGCATGATATATTTTAAAATAAAACGATAAATTTTATCCCCTCCAAAACAATAAAGATCCAAGGTCTGAGAGCAACTGATCAAGAACTAAAAAAAGCCGCCAAAACCACATCAGTAAGCCCTTAAGGGAACAGCTAAAACCCGAAGCAGGAACCACACAGGCAGCACGGATCTCTCCGCGAGGCTCCGGCTCTCTCCGGCTCCCTTCCCCCCCTCCCAGCCTCACTTTATCTCTCTGCCTTCACTGGTAAAATT
Organism: Carollia perspicillata; assembly: GCA_004027735.1. NCBI lineage: Eukaryota > Metazoa > Chordata > Mammalia > Chiroptera > Phyllostomidae > Carollia > Carollia perspicillata. Next base: position 1,672 of record PVKM010025527.1, on the reverse strand, counting down.
GTTGCTGACTGGAAAAAATTGTGTGGGAGTGAGGAGCGTCAGAACTTATCTATGAATTACATTCGAGAGAAAATAATTTTCACCCCCCATTCTCCACCCTGCCCTGCTTGTCAGGGCAGGACTGGGCAGGACTGACTGAGCACACTTTCTCTTCCCAAGGTGGAAAGTTAAAAATAATGCCTCCTCCCTGGAAGCAGGGGTTCTCGTGCAAGGCGCCACTGAACAGAGGCCTGTGGGACACTGGAGTGTGTGCCGCCGCAGGGCGGCTGTGCCAGCAGCGCCGGGCGAGCGCCTCGCCCCGTCCTCGCCTGCCGTTGCCGGTGCTGGCTCTGTCCTGGGCTCTCCGTTTTGCTCTGTGCACCAGCTTGGTATTTCTTTTTTGCTTCACTCTTTACATGCCTCAAATCGCTCATTTTTTTCCCCTGAGCCCTCGAGTAGCCAAGTTGCCTGTATTTGGTTCCTTTGATCTTTCTGTTAAAATCAATCTCTTCTTCTAATTATTTTCTGTTCCACTTCTTTGAACCCCTTCCAATTGCCTCCATTTCTCAAGGAGCCAGGTGTTGAATAAAGCATCTGGGCGAAGTTCAGGCAGAATCGGGTAGTGGCAGCTACTGGCCCCAGGCCTTTGCTGCCTCTTCTTTAAGCAGCAGAGGTGGTTCACTAAAAGCACGTGACCATCCAGCCGCCAGCACAGCGCCCCGCCTTGGGTGGGGGGCTCAGTAAGTAATTACCGATGAAGGAATTAGTTGGAGCCTCTTTTAAATGGTCTGGACTATATTATAATTTACACTTAATTTGCTTCCCCACCCCACCATCAGCCCAGGTCTCTCTGCTTTCAGGTTTTTCTTTCTGGTTGAATAATTATTTCATAGCTTATTTCTTTAATGCTGTAGTTTACACATTTTTAAATTAAATTTTCTTGTTTCCTGATCATATATTTAATCTCATTAGTTTAATTCATGTCATAGGATTTTTGCTAGTGACCTTGTTTACCAGATTAGCATTGTTTATAAATTATTCTATGCTGTCCTTTCTCCAACTAACTGATAATCATGTTCATATTGTCTTATTTTTAATTTCTCTTCATTAGAGAGTAGATTTTGCTTCTATATTAATTAATTTTCAGTGTTTTTCTAAGTAGCCACAGCACAAGGTTCATCATGTTCTGTGATCCTGACATAGGTTCTAGTGGAGAATAAAGACCATTGTCCTAAAATGACGTGATGTGTAGAATTTGCTTCAAAATAACCTAGTGGGGGAGGAGTAGCAGGGATATAGGTGAAATCAGGTTACCATGGGTGGATCCTCACCAGAGCTTCATCATGGGTACATGGGTGTTCGATGTAATATTCAATCATATAAACGTTTGAAGTATTTCTATAATGTAAAGTTATTTTTTAAACAAAAAAGAAACACAGAGATATAAAGTTGATCCTATGAATTATCTTAGGACTTAGAGAAAGGGAATTCCTTCATCATCCTCCAGTTATCCTTGTCCTTGTCATTTATTAGAGGCTCAGCCATTCCTCTGCGTTCACCGCAAGCTTAGCCCTTGCTTCTCCTCTTCCCTTCTTCCCAAACTCTTTCCTCACCTGGAAATGTTATTGAGCCCATGTGCAGTTGGTCCAGTGCCTCGTACCTGCAATGCCAATTGCCCGCACTTTCACTTCCT
>PVKM010025526.1:0-19901 GCA_004027735.1 Carollia perspicillata | reverse complement strand
CCCTTATTTTCTGCTCTGCTTGCTCTGGTTTTGAAGCTCAATTGTTTCTTGCACATACATGTTTGTTTTCTAAAAGACAGCTGAGCAGCTTTGGTTTCTTGATAAAGAGGTGAAGTGTACACAGAACAGATGCATTCATCCTGATGCACAGTTTCGTGGTTTCGACTAATGCAGCCAAACAGTGCAGCCACCGCCGTTATGGCAACAAGGCACTTTCGTATCTTTCCCAAGTGTTCCTCCTGCCCCTTCCCAGCCATTCCCCCTTTAATTCTCATGTAGACAAGTACTGATTTCTGTCATATGTAATAAATTTGAAGTTTCCTAGAGTTTTATATAAATGGAATCATATAATAGTCACTCCTTTGTCTGGCTTCGTTCACTCCGTGTGAAATTATTTCCTGTCGTTGCATGTATCATTAGTCAGTTCCTTTTTGCTGCTGAGCAGTGTGCTTTTATAGGGACATATCACAACTTGTGTACCCGTTCACCTGTTCGTGCACACTGGGGTTGTTCTGATTTTGGCTATTACGAACATTTGCATACATGTCTCTGTGAGGACGCGTTTCCACTTCCTGAAAGTGAAACTTGTGGGTCATATGGTAAGTGTCTGCTTAACTCTGAGAAGCTGCCGAATTGTTTCCAAGGTGACTACGTCATTTTGCATCCTATTTTTAGCAAGGTTGCAGGATAAAAATCAGTTCTATTTCTATATAATAGCTGTAAACAATCAGAACTAGATATCTAAAAAGTATCAATTATAACAGCATAAAATATGAAATACTTAGTTAAGTTTAGCAAAGTATGTGTATATTCTGAACATTGAAAACTGCAACATACTATGTTCAGTCATGATGGCGGCACAGGCAAACACAGCTCGCCTCCTCAAACAACCATATCAAAATTAAACTAAGATATAGAACAACCATCATTCATAACCATCAGAAATCAAATTGAATGGAAGTCTGGCAACTACAGAATTAAAGAAACCACAACCATCCAGATTGGTAGGAGGGGCAGAGATGTAGAATGGGCTGGTCCCACATCCACATGTGGATAAAAATTCAGGAGGGATGTCTGGGGAGCGAGGAGTCCCAGCCCCACACTGGAGCCCCGGCTCAGGATTCTGGTGCCAGGAAGATAACTCCCCATAACTCTGTCTACAGAACCCAGCAGGGATTGAGTTTGTGGAATAAACTGCAGAACTCCCAAGGAGTTCCCCTTACAGAACCCACACATGGACTTACTCGTACTCACTCCTTCTGAGATCCAGCACCAGGATAGCGGCTTGAAAGGCACCAGTGGCATATAGGGAGGAACTGAAGTGTCTGGCATCAAGGCAAGAGCTGGGGGACAGAAAGGTTGGCAGAGGCCATTGTCCCTTTTCTGAACCCTCTCCCCACAGAGCCACAGTGCCAGCAAATTGGTGCCATATCCGAGACTCCATCAACCTGGCTGACAGTGTGTGCCCCGCCCTGGAGATCCTTAGAGACTCCCATCCCACCCAAACTAAGGGCCCACTGAAACTGCTTTTCCATGTGAATGGCTGGTCTTGGCTCATGCTTCACCATTTCCTAAATCCTATCAAACAAGCAACGACCGGCCTCAGTGAATCCCCAGCCCATGCACCTTTTGCTAAATGGCCACAGGCTTGGCACTAGCAACAGCCAGCTTAGATTCACAGCTTGGCTTTACCTGGGAATCTCCAAGCCCAGCACACGTAGCAACCATCTCAGATTGCTTTATAGCTTGGGCAGGATGGCCTTGGGCAAAACACAGGTGGGGGCTGACTTTGGCCTGTACTATCTGGGAAATCCCATAGCTCACTCACCCAGTTGATAGCCATAGACCATGTTGGAGTACCACTACCCTGCCTCTGCACTGCTGATCCTCCATGGAGGTTGGAGGTTGATGGTCAGTGGTCATAGCCAGTCCATGCAGCTGACTAGTCTGGGTAAATCTATCCAGTTGACCTGCCAAAAGAAATCAACTACAAGTCTCAACTATAAGAGGAGGGTATACTGAGCCTGCAAGAAGGGCACATGTCAAGTACCCAGCTTAGGTGATATGGGAGGCTGTGCTGCTGGACCCTACAGAACACCTGCTACATTAGGCCACAATACTAAGACAGGGAGTCACAGCAGCTCTACCTAATACATAGAAACAAACACAGGGAGGATGCCAAAATGAGCAGACAAAGCAATGTGGCCCAAATGAAAGAACAGATCAAAACTCTAGAAAAAGAACTAAACAAAATGGAGATAAGCAATCTATCAGGTGCAGAGATCAAAACACTGGTTAGAAGGATGCTCAAGGAACTTAGTGGCAGAGCTTGCTACTGAGCAGTGTGCTTTTATAGGGACATATCACAACTTGTGTACCCAGCAGCAGGGCCTTGTGTTTTATGCAGCAGGACCTCAGCAGCATAAAAAAAGTCCAATCAGAAATGAAGGATACACTGATTGAAATAAAGAACAATTTACAGGGAAACAAGAGTAGAATAGATGAAGCCGAGAATCAAATCAATAATTTGGAACATAAGGAAGCAAAAAACAACCAATCAGAGCAACAAGAAGAAAAAAGATCCCCCCAAAATGAGGATAGTATAAGTAGTCTCTGGGACAACTTCAAGTAGTTCACCGTTTGCCTCATGGGGGTGCCAGAACGAGAAGAGAAAGAGCAAGAAATTGGAAATCTATTTGAAAAATAAAGAAAGAAAACTTCCCTAATTTGGTGAAGGAGATAGACATGCAAGTCCAGAAAGCACATAGTCCCAAACAAGATGGACACAGAGAGGACCACACCAAGGCACATCACAATTAGAATGCTAAAGGTTATGGATAAAAGATTATCTTAAAAGCTTCAAAAAAAAAAAAAAAAAGCAGTTAGTTACCTAGAGAGCAATTCCCATAAAACTATCAGCTGATTTCTCAAAAGTAATCTTGCAGATTACATGGGATTGCCAAGAAATATTCAAAGTCATGAAAAGCAGGCATCTACAGCCAAGATTACTCTACCAAGTGAAGATATCATTTAGAATCAAAGGGTAGATGAAGAGCTTCCCAGACAAGAAAAAAAATAAAAGAGTTCATTATGACCACACTATTTTTATATGAACTATTAAAGAGACTTATTTAAGAGAAAGATTAAAACTGTGAACAATAAAATGGCAATAAATACATATCAACAATTGAATCTAAAAAACAAACTAAGCAAACAAGAAGAACAGAGACGGAACCATGGATATGGAGAGCATTTTGATGGTTGCCAGATGGGAGGGATGTATGGATGAATGAGTGGAGAGATGAGGAGATTATAAAGTACAAATAGGTAGTTACTGAATAGCCATGGGGTTGTAAAGCACAGCATAGGAAAAGGAGTGGCCAAAGAACTTATATTGATGACCCATGGACATGAACAATGGTGTGGGGATTGCCTGAGGGGTTGGCAGCTGCTGGACGGAGAGGGGCAGAGGGGAAAAAATTGGGACAATTGTAATAGCATGATCAATAATATCTAATTTAAGAAAGAACATAAAAAACAAAGTAAATAATAAGAAATAAACAAAACAAGAAAAAAAAAAACCCTACAACATACTGCTGAGAGATGTTTTCAAGGCCTGTGTTAATGTAGAAATGCATACTGTGTACACGGATTGGAAACTCGGTAAGGTGTCATTTCTGCTCAGATTTTTTGGGGGGAGTAGAAACTAGAAAACTGAAAATGGAAATACAAAGATTTAGAGTAGTCAAAACAATATTGAAAAGAAGAACAAAGTTGAAAGATTTATATGACTTAATTTGAAGACTTATTTTAAGGTTACCATACCCAGGGTGGTGTGGTTCTGGTATAAGGAGAGTCTAGAGGGAAGATACTGGAGGAGGACTGGAATGGGCAAAGATTTTGGAAAACCTTTAAGGAAGGGGGTCAGAATAGTGGCTTTGAGCCTATAAAGGGGGATTTTTGGGAAGAGCAGAAAAATCTAATGGAGATTTTTGTGAATTTGTTTACTGTCTGGTAATTCTTCTGTGATGACAACCTTAAATCTTCAGTGAAGTGGTTAAGCTCAGAAGATGCTTGGTTTAAGCAAAATTTTCACAGAAAGCCGCAGAGGGTAGAACCAAGATGGCAGACTCAGATGAAGGAGAGGAGTTGGGTGGGGCAGTATAACTATCAAGAGGGCGTAGGAAGGTCCAGAAGAAAGTAAGTACAATATAGAATGCCTGTAGTAAGATCAAACATTTTACAAAAGGATGGGGAAGGCTTTAGAATGTACCACAGGTTCAGACCATAGTCAGATTTTCTACGTCCAGGTAAAGACTTTTTTTATGTGAGGAATTCCTGAGTCCAGTATACTGTGCAACTGCGGGGAGCATATTTCTCTGAGTTCTTAGTGAAAGCTGGTCCCCAGAGATGGGGAGTTGCGTGACTCAGCTCGGCAGCCCTCATTGATTGAGTCTGAAAACCTCATTTAAAAAAAGATTTGTGGGTGAGAATTACTTGTGCGTATGTCTTTTGTGAATCTATAGAATACAGTATCCCTCACAAAATATCTGATCTATGTCTCATTCTTATATGTTATTACTACAATATATCTTGGTCTATAAAAAAAGGTGTATGGGAGTGTGAGGTTTCCTGTGTGATTTTTAAAATTATATATTATTTCTTTTGTATCCCTCAACTGTGTCCCTAAAATATGTTCTTTACTCCCCAAACTTCTCAGATAAAGACCCATTTTAAAAAGGACAGGCAAGGGACATGCTGAAGCCATGTTATCAAATGGGATTCCCCAAAGGAATTCTTTCATTTTTTTATTTTTTCATCTGTCTTTTCCAATTTGGGGAGTCAGAAAAGGGAAAAAAAATGCCTTCTTCACACAGCCTGGGTTAAATCGCCTGTCTTGTGCTATTCTACCTAGGTTTCGATTCTATATTTCAAACCGTTTGCAAAGGCCTCTCCATTTGGATATTGCAAATAATTAAGTATGTTCAAAACAGAAAGCAAAGCATTTTTACTGCTTTAAAATATCTGGCATTCATTTCCCCTTCTTTGGTTGTGGTACCCTGATTTTCCTCTGGGGAATTACCCCGACCCTTGCTCTGGTTAGAGTTTACTCTTCTCCCAGTACAAGGCCAGAGCATCCCACTTCTTGGCTTTTCTGATTGGTTCCTAGGTGGGGTACATGACCTAAACTGGACCAATCAGAGTAAAACTTTAGGGTTAGCCTAGCTGTGCCTAAAGTCAGAAGTGTGTTAATAACTCCTTATCCCTCTTTAAATTAGTTTTGGTTAAATTTGATGTTCCTCAAAGCAAAACAACCCCAAATGAAACATTAAATTTATTAATTCATTCTCTAAACCCATCTCAACTTCCAGTATTTGTTGTTAAAATGGCCTAAATATTGTTTCAGTCTTAGGATAAGGTAAGCGCCATAATAAACGACTCCAGAATGTCAGTAGCTTACCACAATAAGCCACGTGTCATTCAGGGGCCCAGGTCTTCTTCTTCAGTCTTACGGATGTGACCCCTTTCAGGCTCAGAGCCCTCTTCAGTAGTCCAGAGACGCGAAGGAGAGAGGAGAGGCATTTGTGGGAGATTTTCACGGACCAGGCCTGGATGGGGAACAGTTATTTCTCGTTAGGTTTTGCTCAGAACTCAATTACATGCTAAACCCGACTGCAAAGGAGACTGGTGAAGCGGTTCTAGCTGTAGCCCCAAGAGGAAGAGGAAGCGTCTACACTCAAGCTCCAGGATTAAAATATGTAGTCATTTGTTACTTATTTCTCTCCTTGACTCACCTTCAGCCAGCCACCAAGTCCTGGTAGTTTTTATTTGGAGATGGCTCTCATCTCCCCTCCTTTCTCCTCTCCGCCAGTGTCTTAACCCTTGCTCTCCTCTGTTTCAGCCCATTCTGCATTCTCCTCTGCCAGGCTCCTCAAGGGCAGCCGCTGCCTTCCCCAGCTTTGTATTCTCAGTGCCTACAGGTACCTCGTAAGCATCAAGAAATGTTTGCTTTGTGAAAACCTGACAGACTAATCTTTCTTGTGCACCAATTTCAGCATGTCAATCTTTTGCTCAGAAATCTTCACTAGATCTTGTAGCTTACCCCACCAACCGTGTATTTATCTACTTGCCTTCAAGCACTCAGGTCATTACTTCTATCCTCCTCTCCGCCTTCTCCTCAGCCGGGCAGGCCCAGCTTCGGCCTAAGTGGGTCCTGTTTTCTGCGTGCCTGGGCATGTCACCATGCCTTTCCTTAAATGCTCTCCTTGTTTCCCTCTTCCCTCTGACTTTCAAAATACCATCTTCCCTTAAGGCCCACCCATGCCCTGCTTCCTCCAGGAGGCTTTCCCTTTCTGCCCTTGCCTCCCTGACCTCTGTCTCTGAACTGGTAGCCTGTAATTGTTGATAACCAGGGTGAACAGATGTTCTTGCTTCTCTGAAATAGCCCTGAATACACGTGATCTACCCTGTTGTCTGACACATTGGACTCAGATGCTTGGCGTGAACATAGACAAAGGCGAACTGCTCTGATTGTAGTCAGGTGGGCAGAGATCATTCCTATAGCACCACACCTCCTGCCCCAGCATCTTCTTGCAGCCCATTGAACAATTCCAATCCCTCCACTTTACAGATGAGGAGACTGAGGCACCTTGAGAGGCAACCTTGCCTAAGATCATAGCTGGCGAGTGCCAGAGAAATGACTGGAACCCACGGCTCCTGATTCCTAATGCTGGCATGCTTCCAGGCAGCTGCCTCCTTTATATTGTGTCTTGCTTGGGTCTCTGGTACACCCGTGTGGGAGGTAATAAACACTACAGGGCAACAGTTGCCTGGTAGCTCTCCCCATGGATGAGATTTAAATGATTGTGAATGCTCAATTCATACTTATTGACTTGAATTCAATTTCACATCATAGGGTTTGAAATCTAGTGAAATTAGTCAGGAATGGGGACTACAATTATGAACCCAGTACACACACTCACACAGAAATATTAGAAGAGAATGCAGAAATATGAAAGTTATTTAATTTGGTGGCTGGTAGAACTATGGTGAATTTCTTTTATTTGGGCCAGAAATTGAGGATGACAATACAATAAAATTAACTGGGATCCAGATATCTTTAGTGCAATTGATGGCCTTTCCCCACCTTTTTTCTAATTAAAACATATTTTTTTCTAATTTCAAAGTTTACTGATTCCAATGTTCTATCTTCTTTGAAGTTCCCTCTAATCTCGTTCTCATTCAAAACCATCCCAGGCAATTGAGAGTCTAATTCACATCAGAAATTTATTATTAATACTATCAGTGAAATGAAACCTATACTTATTCATATCATAATTTTAAACATGGTCGAGCACGTGCAGAAGCATGGACTTTGCCTGAAGGGTTATAATGTACATACTCCACATCGATACACGGCATGAATAAATAAATCCCTTTAGATGAGATGACTGTTGGGTCTCAAAGGCAGAAAATTCTTCAATTATGTTCAATAATAATATAAATCAATTTTTCAAAAAGAGACGATCCCCAAAGGATGGAGAACAAAGGCAAGAAAGGCTGCTTTGAAGAAGGGCTGGAAAGAGGCATGGGGTAGGCATGGCATGTGGCTGGGAGCAGGCCAAGCTAAGCCATGGGGTATGAAGACACTGGCATCACAGAGCTGCCACCCAGCGTAGGGGGGAGGGTTCTGTGGCCTTTCTCCACTAGAATCGGGGTTGCACACCAGGAGCTGAAGTTGTGTGTGAGAGATTGGTCTGATGTTTTATTTCTGAACGCCAAGAACTGGGGACAGTTTTGAAGAACCATCATTAACAAAATTTGCCAGATCACAGTCTGGTGCTAAGAGAGGAAATAAAATACTGCTTTCAAAAATTTAAACTGCATGGAAATTGAAGAGTCATCTACAAGTACTTCATGCGGTACTTGTTGGGAATCTTGTGCAGACCTTGTTGGATGAGGGTCAGAAGTGCTTGATAAGGCCGTGTACTTTGTGCACGGAACAAAGACCCGGGGTGAAGTGGTGAATCCAGCCTGGCTCTGCTTACTTGGCTCTGCGCTGACATGAGGCTGCCTCAACCCAAAGGAAAGGCACTCTTTCCCTAATTCACGCGGAACTAGATTGCCAAGCCAAGTGCCCATAGGGTGTGCCCTTTTTTAACTTGCATGAGGATACTTAGTAGGCTCATCGTGGCCTGGGATAGGGAAGGTTGTAAAGAAAGAGGTAACAGTAGAGGGGGAAAATAACATCGAGAATTTAATTGAGTTTGGAAGAGAAACATTCAGAAAATATTACAAGATACTATGTAATCCATGGCGGCATTACTGACAGTATTTCATTTTCCTATTTCTTCTCCTCTGCTTCCTACCCTCCATCCTCATGGCTTTACCCTCCACTTAGAAGCCCGGGACTTGCAAATTTCTATCTCCAGCTCTGACTTCTCTTCTTCACTCCAGGACCATCTGTCCAAAAACCTATATTGGAAATAATCCACCTGGGTGGCCCAACGCATCTTAAACTCATCATGTACCAAATTGTATTCATTATGTCTCCTCACCCAAAACTTTCTCTACATTCTTGATCTTCCAAATCCTTGTTCACCTCTTTACTTCCCCCTCCAATGCAAGGGACAGGTCTAATAACATCATGATAGATATCTCCTCCACTTAATATGTTCTCCACATTTCCTGCCTCGAATTTTTTCTCAGTTTAGTATGTCCTCCACGTTTTGGCCATAGTAATTATCCCCAAAGGAAAAAAAATTTCTACCTCTCTCCTTAAAATTCTATTGCTTCCTTTTTGACTAAAACACTTTTATGATTTGGTCCCAGTGTACCTCTCTCCAGCCTCGATTTCTACTTCTCTCCACTTCACATTCTGTAATAACTCTGACCTGGAGTGTGCCGCACTTCAGCTCTTCATGCCTTCCTCCTGGCCGGTACTTCTGCCTGGGATGTTTTGCTCTCCTCGTCTGCCACTTTTTATTCACAACTTCACTTCCCTGAGGAAGTTTTCCCTTAGAGGATTACTCACTCTTTCTCTTGTGTTACCTCTATGCATTGTACTGTTTTGAAATATATTTCCATACCTATCAATAATTCCTTCTAGATGGGGCCCTGTGATGGCTAATTTTATGTGCCATCTTGACTGGGCTAAAGGATGCTAGTAAAACATCATTTTGGGGTTTGTCTGTGGAAGTGTTTCCAGAAGACATTAGCATCAGTATTTGAATTAGTAAACTGAGTAAAGAAGATAGCCCTCTGCAGTGTGGGTGGGCATCATCAAAACTAGTGAGGGCTTGAGTAGAATAAAAAGATGGAGGAAGAGGGAATTTGGTTTTTGCTTAAGCTGGGACATTGACCTTCCTTGCCCTTGGACATTAGCACCGCTGGTTCTCGGGTCTTTGGACTAACTGGAACTTACAGCATTGGCTCCCCTCGTTCTTGGGCCGTTGGACTAGGACTGAATTATACCAGAGCCTTTCCTGGGCCTCCAGCTTGCAGATGGCAGACTGTGGGACTTCTTGGCCTCCATAATTGCATGAGCTAATTCCTATAATAAATATCCTCTTATATCTATTTTTCTATTTATACATCTTATTGGTTCTGTTTCCCTGGAGAAGCCTGGCTAATACCAGCTCCATGACATCAAGGGTGAATTCTTGGTCACCTATGGGTAACCCATACCTGAAAGTGTCTGATCTCATCAGCCTGTGTCTAGACCAGAAAGTCATCTAGTCTATGTCCTATTTTATACTCAAGTGGAAATAGCACAAGTCCCCTCCAGTTCACTTACAAGAGATGGGCTTTCTTTCAAATGGCCCTCTGGCTATTTTTGAGGGGCTTTTAGGAGACTGCTCCAGTCTCACCCCCACCCTGGTTTTGGGTGAAGACAACCCATGTCACTAGCCTACAACTGCTATCAGAAATAACTATCCTTAGAACTTGCAGGTCAGACATAACCTCAGAGTCCTCATCAAAGCCCTGGTGGGTCTCTACCCGGAGAATCTCTCCGCATCTCCAAGCTAGGGATGGGCCATTTGACCAACCATCAACTAAGTCATTGGCTGCCTATGAACTATACAACCTGGCCCAAAAAGTTTAACTGGGAAAATCAGGTATTCTTACTTGAAGTTAAAACACTGAAACAAGTTGCCAGTTGGTAGCAGTGGAAAGGCATCAAAAGATGCTGGATGGTAGTTCTGGGACCCCAGCCAACCAAATCATGGGTGAATCACTGAAGTCAGGAAGCCAGCGAATCTGTGCATGAGTGGGGTGGGGCAGCTGGTGAGGATGTAGAAAGAAGCAGACACACGGGAAGTAACAGCTCTGTTAATGGTACAGCAGCAGCCGGGGGGAAGCCTCAGACCTGCTGCTGTCACTGTCTACACCTCAAACCCAGAACACCCTGACGCTTTGTTCCCATCCCATGAAAGCCACTGTATCGTGGCTCAGTGTCAGTCAGGTCCTATGACATCACTGTCTCTGTCCTCACCTCTTATTTATTTTTACAGTAAAAGCCGCCCACCCCACTCCCACCCTGCAATAATTAGACTGAGCAGATCTCTGTTCTTCCCACCTCAACAACATTGCCCTAGTAGGGGCTCAATTAACTCTCATTGAATTACACCATAGGGATTTGAAAAAGAAAGAGCAAGGTAAGTTGCTATGGTCAAGCAGGCTTCCTGGAGGCGTCAGAAGTTTCTTGGGAGATGGGTAGAGGGGGGATATTCCAAGCCTGAGATACAACATAGTAAATAATCTTAGCTCATGCTAAGGAAAAGGCTGGTTAGAGAACAGTAATTTGAAATAGTGTGGGAACGCTGATGGCATGAGGGTCCTCTCATGAATTTTCAGGCGGCCAGCCACCCTCTCCAATATCCCCAAGCCATCATTTGGATTAGTCTGACCCCAACCTTGGGAAAGACAAAGAATGACTATTAAAGAAATCACACTATACCGTGGAAGATGGAAAGGTAAAATTGTGCTGTAATAATTCTGCAGACAGAATAAATGTTGTAGTGCATTATTATGTTGTCTAAAAACAGTCTTTGAGAATGGGAAATGACACTTGTGAAATTCACAGCAATTCACTTTGCTGTGCTTCCATCTCCACTTGTTTGGAGTGACGGTTTCTCTTCTCCAGTGCCTCCCCTTCTCCGTCGTCTTGGCAGGGGAAATAGCTTGATGTGCATTCAGGAACTCTGTCAGGTACAGGCACTCAGGGTTCTCCAGAATTCTGGAAAGTTCCGCTGCTTCAGTTGTACGGTAGAAAGAACTGGAGCTACGAAGAGAGACCGGGCAGCACTGGCCAGCAGCCTTGGAGACGGGCATTGGAGAAGAGGCGTTTGTGCAGGAACAGCCCAAGGAAGAGGGAGATACTTGAGGATAAAGCTAAACCCTTTAATGTGCTTGAGCTTTGTAGACCAAACTTAAGTGTGGCTTGTGTACCCTCTCAGCCTAAACTTTTCCAGCATTTTAAACTAATTTTTAATCTTTCATTTACTTTTAAAAACTAGGTAATATACCCATTTTATTGGCTGATTTGCCAGATAGGTCTATAACGCCTCCTGAAAAAGTGTCTCCAATGTTTCGGTCCCAGTGCTTTGTGCTCATGCCGCTTCTTTGCCTGGAAGCTTTTCAGTTCTTCTCACCCTGCAAGTCCCAGCCAGAGCTTGCCTTCTGTGTGCAGCCTACCCCAGGGGAAGTTCTGTTTTCTCACTGTGGGCCAGGACAGTACTGAAGCCTGTGTAACTTGGGGAGGGCGTAGCATTAACCGTGTACTGCCTTGGATCGGTCTCATCTTTTTCTCTTTAAACTATTGCCTGCACCTTGTGTCTCTTACCTGCGTTTGCCAGGCCACAAACATCTGGGGCTTTCACAGAAAGGTAGCGATCGGTATTGTCTTTTTCAGGCTGTGTCCTCGCCTGCCGAGGCAGGTCCTTCTGCCTCCCTTGAGTTCACCTTCACCAGTTCCGAGAGTCTCCAGGGTGGCCCATGTGTGGTCCTGAATACTGTCCCCTCCCTCCTGCACTGACTGGCCAGGGGTGAGGTTCCCTGCCTCTCGATGTTTGGTGCTCACAGGACTCTGGGAATTTGCTGCCGCCGCTGCCTGCCCAGAGCCCAGGGCCACACTGAGCTGAGACTGCCCTGCCTCTTCTGCTCACACTACACGAGTCCCTCAGTGGGCAGACATGAATTGACCCCTCAGCTGAGTTGGGAGGAGTTCCTGATCTTCACCGCTGTGTTGTTTCATGGGTCTAGAACAGTAGGGCTTTGCTCCCAGTGGTTTATAGATTTTTAGCTGCAGAGCTCTTTTCATTTTATTTGCTATCCCCTCCTCTTAGAATGCAGCTGGGAATCCACTAGGGCTGTACCCTCAGATTCTGGTTCAAGTTACATTTGCTCAACTAAGACCTCCTAAGAGATCTTAGGAGATCTCTGAGTAATAATATGCTGCAGGCAGGCATGGCCTGACCCCTTCCCCCATAGAACACTTGCAATGAACTTATGAACCTGGTACTTCTCTCACATCCAAATGAAGAGGCTAAAGCCCAGAGAGGTGAAACAACTTGCTAAAATTGCCTAGAAAATTGGTGGTAGAGCCATGCTTCCTGATTCCCAGCCTAGTGCTTCTTCCTCAGACCACTGACTTTCCAGCTCTTTCTCTTTATTTATATCAAATATGTCCCTCTCTTCAAATGAAATTATTCAGGAAGCCTAACAGGTAAAATAAATATGGCTGGAACTTCTCTGGATGAAAAGAGGGTGAACATGGGGTTTCCTATAATTCAGCCACACCTTCCCCAAAGGCTTGAAGCTCTGTCTGAGGGGACATTCCCAAAACACTGCTCCCGGAGCACCCAGTCGCACCCAGAACACAGATGAGCTCCCTGCCCCATCAAAAAGACATTTCCGCCCTGGCTGGTGTGGCTCAGCAGATTGAGTGCTGGCCTGCGAGCCAAAAGGCCACTGGTTCAATTCCCAGTCAGGGCACATGCCCGGTCCCCAGTAGGAGGTGTGCAAGAGGCAACCACACTTTGATATTTCTCTCCCTCCCTTCCTCTATCTCTAAAAATAAATAACTAAAATAAAGAAATAAATACAAAGAAGAAGAATCCTTTAAAAAGAGAGAGAGAGATTTTTCCCACCCAGAAGGGATGCAAGTTCATTTTTACACAGGCCAACAAAGAAACATAATTTTATCTGGTGGTGATTTATTTTCTTCTCTCTACTCCTGCCACTTTTCTTGAGCCACATCTCCAAGGCTCTGTGTGTTTAATCTGTCACTCACCCCTTCTTCCCTGCTAGCCCCTGTAGCTGAGCCACTTTCATCCTGGCAGGGGATCACCACAAGCCTTTAAGGAGTGGTAAAATGAGGCGGAGAAATAGTCAGAGGCCTCAAAGCCACTTTAGGTGATGTTTGTACTGTCTTACCCACTCTCCCACTGAGCTTCAGGTTTTCCATGCAGGCTCATGAATGCCACACCCAGGGCATTTCAGCTGAGCTCTCTGTAGCTGAGCCAGAGTTTGTAGACAGCAGGAGAAAAAATGTGCTGAAGAAGCAAGACCTCTGTGCTGTCATCCTATTGGGACTCACCCCAACAGCCTGAGCCAGGCCTAGCATGGGCCAGGTGCTGAGATGGTCTGCCCTGTATGGTGAAAAAATGTGAGGGATGTGAACAGCACCTAAGCCTCCCCCTCTCTCTCTGGGCTGGGAATGACTCTAGAATGAGCAAACATCAAGGTTACAGGATAGACTTGCCAAAGTGACAGTGGTATGTATGAGCCATTTAGGATGACTCATGGGACTTGGACCTGCTAAAGGAATGTCGGCTCTTCCTGGACATGTTTTAGGAGCTGCTCACCTCCAGAAAATCCTCCCCAAATGCCACACACTGAAAACTCAGACATTCCTGTTTCTCAGGTAGGGGAAAACAAGACTGTAGGAGGGAAGCTACATTACCAGACGACACTTAGAGACACGTCCACATTTCAGGTGTGAATATGAAACCAGAAAAGTCAGTGTGCATACTTCCTGTCACTTACAGAACCAGTAAGTAGAGACAAGGATTGAATCTCTACGGGCACTTTATTCAGATGCCAGTGATCTGAGAAGACAGCAGGTTATGTACCCTATAAAACCATCTTAACATCTTGTCTCGAGCCAACCTTTTTCATAAGGAGAAGAAAAGGGTAGGTAAGGGGTTTGGAATTCAGGGGGAAAGGTTAATCAGATAAGAGCTGCAGTCTAGCAATTTTCCTAGCATCCCTTCTTCTGTTGACTGGTGATTCTGAAGTTGGTTAGTAGACATTCCCTCCCTGAAGCGCAATGGCTCAGATACCATCTTGATCACTTGCAGTCCTCCTGGGGCACAAAGGTTGAATTTCATGCGGGTCTTCTAGAGTCAGAGCAGGTCTAGTCATACATTCCAGCTCCTGAAACAATAGCTTTCTATAGACATTGATCACTAAGCCTATTAACTAAAACTTAAAGCTAAAAAAAAAAATAACTCTTGAGTTCCCCCATCAGATCCTGGTTTAAAATGACCATTTTTCCTGAGGAGACTGTCTCAAGAGTGTGGCCACTTGTCTGCTTTTCTTGAAACTGCACATTTAATGTCTGATGGCTATTACCAGGCCCCCTTTCCAGATGGTAGCTTTGGGATCTTGATGAGTAGCTATAACTCACATGTCCATAGCAGTTTATAGTTCTAGAAGCACTTTCCTGTATATATCAGACCGAGTTTCAAGCAGGTAACAGAAATCACTTTAGCAGTTTAAGCAGAAAGAGATTTAATATAGAGAATTATAATAGGTAATAGAGAATTATAACAAGGAGCAGGCTTCAGGCTGGGCCTCCAGCAATGACTTCCAGAGCCCATATCCTAGAAGTAGCTTGATCAGAGGGTGTCTACTTCTGCCGCAGTCAGGAAGCTACTGCCAGAAATATTGGCTCCAAGAGGATACTACCTTCACTGCAATGTGGGCATCAGAGCTGTTGGCTCTACAACCACGTGATTTCAGTTTTGATATGTGCTGAAAGAATGCAAACTTCATTCCCACTCCTATCTCCCTTCATCTATCTCCCACTCCTAACTCCCTTTAGAAAGTTAAGTTAAGTTTCTAAATTCAAGCTCTATGCAAGGATATCTGATTAGTGGGACCCAAATTACCCAAAAACATAGTTGCAAGGGAGTCTAGAAATTAAGTTTTAGCTTTCCAGCCTCTGCAGTACAGGAAAGCACACTGGAGAATTGGTTTAGGAATTTATTCTGTATTTGCCATCCCATATTATATCTCACTTAATGTTCACAGGAAATCTGAAAAGTGACATGATGATGGGGCTGGAGAGACAATAATGGGGACATGGGGACGTCAGGGACTATTTCCCTAAGCAAGTATAGTTAGTGCTGAGCTCAAAAGAATGCTACAGTTTAAAGTAGATGAAGAGACTTCTGGCGGAGATGGAGGTATAGGTAGACACACTGTGCCTCCTCGCACAACCAAAATAAGGACAACAACAATTTAGAAACAAAGTAACAACCAGAACTGACAGAAAATTGAACTGTATGGAAGTTGGAAAGCCAAGAAGTTAAAGTAGACACATTCATCCAGACCAATAGGAGGGGCGGAGTCAGGCAGCCAGATGGAGAGGAGTCATGGCAAAGTGGTGGCTGGTAGACCCCGGGCACGCAAGGTAGCAGTGGGTGAACCCAGCGAGGTGGCAGATTGTGGAGGGGTGCAGTGCACAAGGCGGCTGGAGGACTGGGATCCCATATTCATGCACAGATAAACCAGGTAAAACTGTGGAACGAGACAGACTGTGCAATTCAGGGTCCCAGTGCAGGGAAATAAAGCCTTAAAATACCCATTGAAAACACCTGTGGGGGTTGAGGTGCTGGGAGAAACTCCCAGCCTCATGGGAGAGTTCTTTGGAGAGACCCACAGGGTCCTAGAATGTACACAAGCCCACCCACATGGGAATCAGCACCAGAGAGGCCCAGTTTGCTTGGGGGAAGCAGCAGAAAGGACTGAAATCTGGCAGAGAGTGGAGCAAGTGCCATTGTTCCCTCTCGGACCCCTCCCCACATATAGCATCACAACCCAGCCACTGGATTGACCCGCCCTGGTGAACACCTAAGGCTCCACCCCTCACTACGTGCCGAGACAAAAAAAAAATTGGCCCAAATGAAAGAATAGATCAAAGCTCCAGAACAAATGCAACTAAGTGACAAAGAGATAGCCAACCTATCAGATGCACAGTTCAAAACACTGGTGATCAGGATGCTCACGGACTTGGTTGAATTTGCTCACAAATTAGATGAAAAAAATGAAGGCTATGCTAAGTGAAATAAAGGAAAATGTACAGGGAACCAATAGTGATGGGAAGGAAACTGGGACTCAGATCAATGGAGTGGACCAGAAGGAAGAAAGAAACAACTAAACAGAAAAGAATGAAGAAACAAGAATTCAAAAAAATGAGGAGAGGCTTAAGAACCTGCAGGACATCTTTAAATGTTCCAATATCTGAATTATAGGGGTACCAGAAGGGGAAGAGGAAGAGCAACAAGTGGAAAACTTATCTGAACAAATAATAAAGGGAAACTTCCTCATTCTGGCAAAGGAAATATGCTTCCAGGAAGTCCAGGAAACTCAGAGAGTCCCAAAGAAGTTGGACCCAAGGAAGCACATACCGAGGCACATCATAATTACATTACCCAAGATTAAAGAGAAGGAGAGAATCTTAAAAGCAGCAAGAAAAAAGGAGACAGTTACCTACAAAGGATTTCCCATATGACTATCAGCTGATTCTCAAAAAAGACCTTACAGGCAAGAAGGAGCTGGAAAGAAGTATTCCAAGTCATGAAAGGCAAGGACCTACATTCAAGACTGCTCTATCCAGCAGAGCTTTCATTTAGAATGGAAGGGCAGATAAAGTGCTTCCCAGATAAGGTCAATTTCAAGGAGTTCATCACCACCAAGCCCTTGTTATGTGAAATGTTAAAGGGACTTATCTAAGAAAGAGAAGATAAAAAACACGTACAGTAAAGTGACAGCAAACTCACAATTATTAACAACCACACCTAAAACAAAAACAAAAACAAACTAAGCAAACATGTAGAAGAGGAACAGAACCACAGAAATGGAGATCACATGGAGGGTTAGCAACAGGGGAGTGGGAAGAGGAGAAAGGGGAAAAGGTACAGAGAATAAGTAGCATAAATGGTAGGTAGAAAATAGACAGGGGGAGGGCAAGAATAGTATGGGAAATGTAGAAGCCAAAGAACTTATAAGTATGACACATGGACATGAACTAAAGCAGGGGAATGTGGATGGGAGGGGGCAGGGGAGAGGGGAGTGAAGGGGGGAGAATGGGACAGCTGTAATAACATAATCAATAAAACATACTAAAAAATAAATAAAGTAGATGATGAGTTGAGTGGGAACAGTGTTCCAGGCAGGAGGAATAGCATGCATAACAGTTCCAGGACTGGAGAGAGTGTGATACCACTGCAGAACTGGCAGAAAGAGGGGGTGTACTTGTGGGGCAGTGAGAGAAGGATGTGAAAGCCTGGGGAGGCATCAGGGACTGACAGGCAAGCCCTACGGGCCCCGTTAGAAATTTGGCCTTCCTTCTAAAAGCAGTGAGAAGCCATTCAAGTATTTTATGGAGGGAAATGATTGAGACAAAGGTGGGCAAGGGGGTAGAGCAGGATCATATTTAATTTTGAAAAGATCACTGGCTCATGTGTGTTCTGACCTCATGCCTGTATTGCTTACTATGGTCATGTATTACTGAAGGGGTTTTAGTTTTGAATTATTTGCATTCTTTCATTCCAAGCAACTGGAGGAAAAAAAAAAAAACCCAACCCGAGAGGACATTTACAAATCTGGGAAGGTATTTATAGGGTTTTTACATTTGTATAAATAAAAGCCTCTGGGGGAAACCATTAATTTCCTTTGTAGCTGCTTGAGGATGTTAGAAAGGGCATTCAGTGTGGGCTGTGTGAAATGCTTCTGCACATTGTTCTGCGGGTGGAGCTCAGAGAGGTGTGGAAATGAATCAGCAGGCGAGGCCTCCTCCAACTGACCTCTGGTTCTGTAAAAATTGGAGGCTGCTGGGCTGCCGGTCCCCTGTCAGTGATAGCTTGGTGGGTCTTCTCTCAACTGATCAGCAACTGGGGCTTAGCATGTGGCAGAGGGCTGTTCCAAAGAGATCAAAGATCATAAATTTAAAAAATGTCAGATATGACTGTACTTCAAAAAGACCACCCATTTTGAAAGAACTGGCCCCTAGGAGTCCCAGGACTCAACTTCTGTAGGAAGCCTTTCTTCCTAGAAGAACCCAACTCTACTAGCACCTTCTGCCAGCAGGTATGAATGTGGTGTCCAGCAGCCATCCTCTCACCTCACCAGAAATCCTGGCTCTAAGTCTTCATTTCTTTTTTTTTCTTCTTCTTTTTTTAAATCCTCACCTGAGAATATATTTATTGATTTTAGAGAAGAAGGAAGGGGGAGGAGAGAGAGAGAGGGGGAGAGAGAAACATCGATGTAGAAACATTGATTATTTGCCTCCTATTTATGCCCCATATGGTGATCGAACCCACAGCTTAGGTATATGCCCTGACTGGTGATTGAAACTGCAACCTTTTGTTGTATGGGATATGACGCTCTAACCAACTGATTCACCTGGCCAGGGATGAGTCCTAATTTCTTAACCAGAATGTGAGTTCCTTGAAGGAAGAGATCCTGCCTCTTACATATCTTTGTATTCCTCATAATACCCATCTTAGTCAGTTCATGGTCTGAGCTCAAAATATTCATGAATCCCAAGATTTTTTACTTTTCTTTGGGTCATGGTGGCCATGGGGTGTGGTGACAATGGACCACTCTTTAAGATCCATTGCTGAGACTAACCCCTCAACAGGGCTTCTCAGGAGCGGAACTCTTTCTGATTCTCCTGAGCCTGTACCCTGGAGGGTTATCCATGCTGGCCTGAGAGCAGTAGCCAAGTGCAGGAAGTGCTCTTTGTGAAGTTACACCTGGAACAGTGAGTGGAAGCAGCTGCAGTCCTTGTGGGTACGGCCTCCTCCTTCCTGCAGAGGGGTGCAGAGTCAGAGCTGGTCTGCAGATGCGTTTTGAGGCAGAGTATTAACCACTGTTTAAATGTGTGGGCAGAAGATATTGATGCTCATTGCTTGCCCTGCTTTTCTTTCATTGGCTACTCAGAAAAACTGCTAAGGTAGGGGATCCTATGGATGCGACTTGGCTCACATGTTGGCTGCCTTTCGAAGCTGTTAACCACCCATGGAAAGTTTTGTATGAGCAACCAGTGTGTTCGGCTCGTTGCTCCGAAACTTACTTCTCTGCTCGATTCGAGCACCCTCTGGTCATCTCTGCTTCTTCATCTATAGCGACCCAATGGGAGTAGAAATTCTAGAGCGGAATTTCTATTTATATTTAGAGGATTCTGAACGAAATAGACACCAAGAAACCAAAGTGTTATTCATTTTTTCCATTAAAAAGATAACATGAAGTGATAAATAATTAATGAAGTAAAACATTATGGACAGATAGTGTCATCAAATTTATAAGGACAAGAAAGTAGAATGGTAGGTACCAGCACTGGGGGAAGGGGAGAATGGCAGGGCGTTACTTAATGCATACAGAATTTCAGTTTGGGGAGGTGAAAAATTTTGGAAGGTAGATGGTTCTATAAGAGTGTGAATGTACTTAATGCCACTGAACTATACACTGAAAATGGTTAAAGTGGTAAATTTTATGCTTCCTATATTTGACTGCATTAAAAAAATAAGCCATTTTGAGCAAAACATTGTGTCAAAGAGAAGACACTAAACTGGGTGTTTTAGCTCTGGTACTGTGTGTGTGTATTTATA
>PVKM010025525.1:0-19876 GCA_004027735.1 Carollia perspicillata | reverse complement strand
GGAAATTCGGGAGTTAACTCCTTTCCTTTATTATCTTCAAGTTGGTGGAAGGCGGGTAGCAGCCCTCTCTAGAGACATCCTGTCAGCACTTCAATAGCTCCCTGAAATGAGAACAGTCACATTCAATAGCAGCTAGAGAAAATAGAGGGCAGATTTGTTTTAACAGAAGAGAAAAACATTAACAAACCAAACATGCTATTTTAAATATATGGAAGTTAAAAATGCCCCGCTAAATGTTGCGATATGATGTTGGTTTTCACCCTTACCTAGGCACAACCCCAGCCCCTCTGCTACTGGGGTCAGCTTCCCTTCTGCCAGACGGGCTTTCCCTTGGGAGTGTCCTGTTTCCTGCTTATTGCTCTCCATTCACACCGTCAAACTCATTTTTGTGTTTTTGAAAAAGGAAGTGATAAAACTTCACTAACCTCTTAGCAAAATTCTAGCTGTGTATTCATGAACAGTGTGCTGATAAACACCTGACAATCCCATCCCATTTCCCTACAGAATCGAACCTCCTGGAGAGCGGTATTAAGGCAGGGGTGTCAAACTCATTTTCACCCGGGGCCACATCAGCCCTGTGGTTGCCTTCAAAGGGCCGAATGTAATTTTAGGGCTGTATGAATATAACTACTCCTTAACGGCTAAGCAAGAGCTTGGCGCTTCCGCCAGGTGGAAACAAGGTGCTGGGCTGGTTAAAACTAGGTGGAGGGAGGGATTCAGCCCACAGGCCTTGTGTTTGCCACCTGTGTGTTAAGGGGGTTGATTTTCATTTTTCAGGATAAGAATATCTTTTATTTTAACTGACTCTGCATGTCATCTATTTCAAAAGTTCATTATGTAAGTTACACATTTAAATTTCCTTCCTTCTTTTTCCTTTTCCCCCTTTTTCTTTGCTGTGTAAAGTCTGCCTTCTCTTATGAACTGCTCTGACTTACCTTGTTTTACCTTTTATTATCTGACTGTTTTAAGTCTGCCAGAAGCTGCTTACAGGACCATTAAACCTCCAGAGGACTGATTGGTACTCTCGCATTAGTTCAGTTATTCTCACTTGTTTTTTTTCCCCTGATACCCTCATTAAGGCTGTCTTTCCAAGCATATACAATATTATACCTATTATTAAAATAATACCAAAACCATCCACAGTTTATCTTCCTTTTGCTATTAATACTTGAAAAGCCCGATCAAGTTGTAAAGAAAAAGTACAAGAGGAAGCCTAGAAATGACTCATCTCACTGTAAGTTAACAGCCGTTGGTTATTCCAAGTTTCTCTTGTTAAAACTTCTCAGAACCACCTCCATAGCCCCCGAAGATCCTGACTGCATGAGCACCTGGTCCAGTCTAGCAGCTCTGGCTCTTCATTTAATCAAGGACTGAAAGCAAAAGGAGTGTTGTCTACAGGTTTCTTCACCATAAAGCCTTTAATAAAAGTGTTATGATATGTTTTATCTAGCTTAAGCTATATTTAAAATAGAGTTTCAAATTGTTTATAGAAGATTAAACCAAATATTGCAAAGCATGTAAATTTTATTAAAGTTTTCGAGCCAACAATTCAATTCTGAATATGCCCTAAAGAAATAATTTGATAATTTAACCAACGTGTATGGTCTAAAAAATGTCTTTAATAGAAAAAAATTGAAACTGCCTGACAATAATAGGGGATTGAGTGACATATACTGCGTCTGTCATGGAACACATAACCATTACCAAAAAATGATCGGAAGTTCTGTTTATCATCATTAAAAGGTTGTTTTGATATTTTGCTGAGGGAAAAGAGTGATTTTAAAGAGAATGTATAATATGATTGTATTTAACATTGTTGTAAAATTGTGGTTTATGTGTATCTATAGATACATTTTGCTAGATATATAGGTGATAGGATAGAGAAGAGTATGTTAACAGAGATTAAGTTACAAAAGTATGAATAATTTCTATGTTTTTCTTTCCTATTGTTTTACCAATGAGCATAGCTTAATTTTGAACTTAAAAATTTAAATTCAATTTTAAAAAGTAGGTTAGTCTCATGGAGGAAGGACCCTAGAAAAGAATGAGATGGCATCTAAAATAAGTTTGGAAAAAGCCAGAGGAGTGCTGAAGGTGAGTGCAATAGTCCCCTTTCAGGCAGAAGGAACAGGAGGGCAAAGGAGGTCAGGTGGCAGGGACTTGTTAGCGAGAAAGGCATTTATGAACAACTGCAGGTAGTTCAGTGTGGCCAGAACGTACAATACAATGGAAATAAGTTAATGTGACAGGCAGGAGGAAAATCTTGAAATACCACATGTGCCAGGTGAGTTTGAATTTTGTTCTGAAAGAAAGTAAAAGAATTTTTTAAAAAGAAGACTGACATGATAGGACTGCATTTTTAGAAAGATCACTCTGGCAGCTTTGTGGAAAATAAATTGGCAGCCTATTACAGTAACCTCTGCAAGAAATACTGAGATCGCAGACATAAGCAGTGGCAATGTGTTTAGAAAAAAGAAAACTGAATGCATAGACCCTTAGAAAGTAGAAACTCAGGACCTGGTAGGCTGGAGGCAAGGGTGCCAGTGTCAGTGATAGCCTCTGGGATCCAGGCTAACACATGGAAGAGGTGCCAGTGCTATTCACCGAGACAGGGAGCGAGAGAGGAGGGCCAGAGTTGAGAGCAATGAGGACTCAGTACTGAACAGAATGATTTGAGATACCCCCAGCTCATCCAAATGGCGATGCCCATGGCAGCTGCACATTAAAGTCTGTAGTACTGGAGGGACATCTGGGGAGTAGATGTGAACTTGGGAGCCTTTTTCTCATTTGCAGCCAGGTTTTTGAAGGATTAGTCTATACTTGCTCTTCATATGACTTTCATTCCACAATCCAGAGCAGTGAGGATTCTATCTTTGTCTCTGTATAACAATGTTCTTATTAAAATTATATCCAATGGTCTTCAGGATGCTGAATCCACACACAGTGCAAGTTGTGAGAATGAATACAGAAGCATGTAAAGTGAGAAATGAAGACAGCCCAGGAGACAACTCTGAAATTACATTAGTTAATGTTCTATTAAAAGAAAAAGAACTCAGGAAGAAGTCTGAAATGTATCAATAGGTAGAAGGACCAGAAGAGATTATTGTCACTAAGGCTAAGGGATGTGAGAATTTCAAGATGCTGGGGGGGTTTTAATAATGTTGGAATTCAAACCAAGTTAAGTGAAATAAGTTCTGATTGTTGTCCATGAACTTAGTATCTTGAAAATCACTGGATGTCATCTTAGACAGAACAGTTTTAATGTAGGGGAGAGAGTGAAAACTTGATTGTTCTGGATTGTGGAATGAAAGATATATGAAAAGCAGCATAAAATAACCCTTCAAAATGCCTGGTCCCAAATGGGTAGTGGGGAGAGGAGGAGGGGTGTGTGTGTGTGTGTGTGTGTGTGAGAGAGAGAGAGAGAGAGGGAGGGAGGGGACAAGGAGAGGGAGAGGCTGGTGGCAATGGAGGGCTGTTTTAAACATTCCAGGGTTCTTTTGCTGAGTGGAAAGGACGGTAACATGGAAATATTTAAGGGTAGAAGTGAGTAAAAAGGCAGCTGATGAAGGAAAGAAAGCAGAAAGGTACAAGCATCTAAATCATAATGAAAAGATCAACTATGGCCCAGAGGATGATGACACCACCCTTGGCAATAGAATCATAGGCCTTCAGGATGGCCAGAGATGAAGGTAAGTTTGAATGTGGAAGAAATTTGAGGGGGTTTTCTCTAAGTAGGATAACAGGAACAAGTTACAACTTTTTTCAGTTTTCCTAAAAGGGACCAGACCTAGCAATGTCTACCCAAATTATTCATGCCAAAATAACCCAGATTAACCACACAATTAACTTTTAAAATGGAACTAAAAGGACCTGTACATGAATCAGATGCTATTACTGTGGGAAAATAATAGAGCAGAGTTCAAGGTACTGAGAGTGCCAAGGAAAGTGCAATTTAAAATAGCAATGTCCAGATGAGCCTCATTAAGAAGCTACCATTTGAACACAACCTGAAAGAGATGCAGAGAGAATATCCAATGCCTAAAGGCTGCCTTTGGCCTGTTTGTTCAAGCAATAGCAAGAAATCTTCACAGTGATTAGAAAAGAATGAGTAAAGTGGAAAAGAGGAAAGGGTCAGGTCAGCAAGATTATGTCTCTTTGGGGGGCCATGGTAATAACTTTGGCCTTTACTCTGAAAGCCTAAATAAGAAAGCTAGAAAGTTTTGAACAAAGGGGTGACATGATCTGACTTATGCAGTATTCTTAAATGATCACTCTGGCTGCTATGTCTCAAGTGAATTGTGGATGGAGGAGAATGACTGGAAGAGGGGAGATGAGTTAGGAGCTATCCAGAGAGAGAAATGAAAACTCAGACCTCGGATATAGCAATGGTTAAAAGTGGTCAGATTTTGGATATCCTGACAGATCAGTTCTATGGTCTGATGGAATCATCTGGAATGAGTCTGTGGGCTTTGGGATTTAACATCTGGAAGGATGGCGTTTTCATAACCTGAAAGAGAAAGACTATGCTACAATGAGGGAGAAGAGCAAGAGTTTGGTTTGGGGCATGGTAAGTTTTCGATGCCTACCAAGATTTTCAAGGGGAGATGCCTGGTGGGCAGTTGGAAATGCAAGTAGGGAACTCCAGAGATAGCATCAAGGAATTTGATGACTATTTTAAAGGGCAAATTTACCAATTCTAAAGGGAACAAAAAAGAAAGCTTTCATCTCCTGACCCCTCAGTCCTTCACACTTCACTACACTAGGGCAGAGCATGTGGGAAGGATTCAGTCAATATTTGATAAGCAGGTGATGTGAGCACAGTCTTCCACGAAGGGAAAATGCTTCATCTCTTCTAGCTACAGGATTTTGGACTATTAGACACTCAGTGGATTGAGCGGCAAAGGAAAGAACAGGTATTCAGACAATATTTGAGACTGGCAAAAATGGAATCGGAAGTGAGTTCTGCATCTGCCAGTTTCCCAGAAGACTCAGTGGGCAGAGTCATTCTGAACCTTCTTTTGTAATTTGTTAGGATGAAGCAAGCTTTTAATCTCCTTAGAGAAATGTCTATTTTCACCTGTTGGCTTAATGGTTTTACCTAAGAAGTTGAACCAGGACATTTAAAAAATAACCTATATTATAAATCGAAATCATCTCCAAGTATATTCAAGTTTTAAATTATTTAAGAAACTTTGACCACCCAGAAAACATGACGCTATTTCTGTTTGTTCAATTCCATTTCCTTTCTCACCAACGGCTCTTTGAATAGACTGTAGCTGTAGATAGGTAGAACTTGGCAATCTATCATGAAAAAAAATGAGTTTCCATGTGAACATACAGAGAATGTTACCTCTGAAGTAAGATGCCTATCACTCTGATCTAGCATCCCACATGAGCAGTGGCCCACCATTTTAGCGATGACAACTCTGCCAGGAACCGCACTGTACCAGTCAGGACCATTACACCACTCCCAAACCCCTTGACACTGGTTTAATTGCAATACAGATTTTTTTCTTTTACTACTTTCAACATTTCTGTTCTCTCAGTGAGGTCAAGCTGCTGAGGTACCAGTAATGAGAAAAGAGTCAGAGCCAAGGGACCGAAACAGAAATTTGAGGCAGTCTCGCCAGGGAGGATTAAGGAATATGAAACTGCCCCCGCTGTGCCAGCTTCAACACTCTGCTCCTTTGACTGAGGCTGGCATCTCTAGCAGAGAGAAACCCCTCACTCTCCTTATTCGATTTGCAGTTTGGTTTAGGGGAATTTTTGTTCTGAAACAAAATGCAGGATTTGTGTTCAGCCTGTGAGAAATGATTAGACCTAATTTGCCTAGGTTGTTCATTAAGCCTTCACAGATATTGTTGCATAACTATGGACATTCTATTTCCACTCAATAGAACATCATTGTATTTTCTGTGATAATGCCAGCACCCTGCACTATACTGTACACTTGATTTGACCTGAAGGCATCATTCTTGAGACTGACATTAGGGAGTCTGAAAAAGAGCAGAATTTGCCCTGGCTGGTGTAGTTCAGTGGATTGAGTGCGGGCCTGTGAACAAAAGGATCACAGTTCGATTCCCAGTCAGGGCACATGCCTGGGTTGCAGGCCAGTTCCCAGCGGGGGACCCACAAGAGGCCACCATACATTGATGTTTCTCTCTTTCTCTCCTTCCCTTCCCCTCTAAAGATAAATAAATAAAATCTTTTAAAAAAATACCAGCTCTTTATAAAAAAAGAAAAAGAGCAGAATTACTAGGCTAGAGGAACTGAGAATAGAAAGTGGATTGTTTCACTCTCATATTCATTTGCCCTCTAATCACTCAATACTCCCGCTAACAGTGGGAAAAGGATTCTTAGCCACAAAAAGTTAGTGAAAAGATGCGGTCATTCCAGTTCTTTGATCCATCTGATTCAAGTAGTGTGATGAGATGTGTGTGTGTGTGTGTGTGTGTGTGTGTGTGTGTGTGTGTGTGTCTTTTCTTGTCTCCCAAATAATGTAAGCTCTTGAAGGTGGGACTATACATTTTATTTCTATGATAGCGGTGTAGTCCTCTGCCTTTCCACTTTAATTTAGCCTAAACTATGTTACTATGCATTTTATTTTTTATGACATATTTCTACTTACTATACCTTACATCTTAAGAGAGAACATTTTTTTTTATTTCTCCAACAATAGCTTAAGTATCAAGCTTCCGATTGCAGTCACTTTATGATGAGAATTTTTCATGTGTTTTTTGCCCAAGTGATTTTTTTCTCAGTTCTCTTGCCTTAGGAAAATTAAAAGTTCCTTTTTTCCTACTGCTGGGTGACTATATTTCATCTTCCTTGTAGATACAAGTTAGGTTAATGACTTGAGTATTTTATTAATTGTCACTAATAAATAGAAGTAGTTCATGGAAGTGGGCTTGAAATATCTACCTCTGAAAATGAAATGTAATCAAAGAAATATGTTGTCATGTGGTCAGATTGTTTTTAATTGCCTGAAGATTTAGATATAAGAAAAGTTATTCTCTATAATTCAGATATTTAGTAAATAATACAACGTTAAAGCCCAGAAGAAAAATTATACTTTTTGGTATTTATGTTTACTTTCCCAAACAACTGCATTTCAAGACAAAAATTTCAGTTCATGAGGGAAATGTGGTAAAAAGCCACAGTGCCAGGGAGAATGCAGGTGGACCGCGGGTGGAGGGGAGTGGCAGGGAGCGGGTGGGGGGGTGAGTTAAGAGGGTACGCAGCAGTCCGGGTGAGAGAAGTGGAAACTCAGACCTGGGTTGACGGCACAGTAGAGTGGTTAAGAGCATGCATTCTGGAGCCAGCCAGCCTGGCTGTGGATGTATTATTTACCAGCAGGTGACTTCAAATAAGTCACTTAACTGCTCTATGCTCCAAATTCCTCATCTATAAAGAGGGCATAGTTATTAAACCAACCTCATAAAGTGATTTTTGAGGAATAAAAGAATTTGTGTACAAACAGTGCCTGGCGCAGAATGAATGCCATATAAATGTAAATTACTGTTCACTAATCCTCTATGATCGACTGTGCTTATCAGAGATGAGGAACAGCAAAGTCTACCTGCTTTTCAGGAAGCTGTGTAGATTGAATATGGCATGTGGCCGGGATAGTGAAGTTTCAAAGAGCTGGAAATCGGAAGAAAGAGGTTTAGAAGGAATTGACTTAGGCACAAACACATTCTACATAAGGACTTTCGAAGTGGAGGGGGCAGTTGAGCATAGAAATGAAGTCTCTTAAACTGTCTTAATTTTAGAGAATTGATGTGCAGAAGCAGACTGTGGCTAATTTTAGAACTCACTCATAAAAGACCATGAAAATCACAGAATGTCATTTCTTCTTATTTCTTGCTCCCTTAAAACCCACATTCGAGCAACACGCACACATATACGCACGCATGCTCACAGGCACTCAGCAATGACATTCGGTAATGAGGTTTCAACAATTTTGAAGTCATTAAGGTAAAATGAGGAGATAGATTGTCACCAAGCCTCACTTTTCTGGGAGAAAAACTGATAATGACAGCTTCTCTAAAGACAAGAAAAAAGCAGATGGCCTTCTCTCCCTGAGAGTTCTGATGCTCTGGTCATAAAAAAAATGCTCCTTTGTTATCTTTCAAATGTAATAAAAATATATAACTGAATGGAGAACATATTGCCAAGGAATTAGGGGAGGAAAAACTACAAGTCAGTCTCAATATTAATATGCCAAGTTAAGGAAATAAAAACTTGGTTCTTACATTATCTGGATCATAATTTTAAGGTAATGAAAAAAATTTTAATCTCTACATGGGCCACTCTCAGTGATCTCTCTTTCTCCTCTCTCTCTCTCAAGATTTTATTTATTTATTCTAAGAGAGAGGGAATGGGAAGGATGAAAATAGAGAGAGAAACATCGAATGTGAGAGAGAAACATCAATCAGTTGCCTCTTGCACACCCCCAACCTGGGACCAAACCTGCAACCCAGGCATGTGTCCTGACCCAGAATCAAACCAGCGACTTTTTGCTTTTCAGAAGGACACCCAACCACCTAAGCCACACCGATCAGGGCTCTCTCTTTTTTAAAATACCTTTAAAAACTTACCAAATGCTTTTGTTTTTTCCTCTCCTCTTGTTTATTTAATGGAGTAATCAATGGTACACTCTTCTTGATAATTTTTACAAGTACATAATGAAAAGAATTTAATGATATACTAATTAAAAGGAGAAAATAAAAATAGATAACCTGGATAGAATTAGTTTGGCATATACAGAAAGAATGAGAGCACATATATGTGAATAATATTCACTAGTAAAGAATACGTAAATATTTTTAAGTAGTTTTAAATTTTTGAATAAGGGAAACAATTCTATACCACATGTTTTTAAACTTTAATTTTAAAAGCTATTTCCATAAAAATATCTACATTAGCTGACAGTTTTCAATTTCTACACCCTTACAGGAAAAAAATAAAGAAAAAAAAACACTTGAGCTGCTCACTACATGTCGAGGATGAAAACGAAATAAAAACTCCCTTCTGTCCCGTGGGGATGGCTGGATTGTCTGAGTCGAGTGAACTTTTAGAGAGAAGGGGAATCTTTATAAGACATAGTGTTTCTCCAAGGAGCTCGAAGTGCATTCATAGTTAGCATTTCACTGATCTTCACTTTGACCTGTAAACAATATGAAACATACCTTCTGTGTCACTATTTAATCATGAAATCTTAAAGTATAATCATTTAAAACAATTAGCCAAAGATACAAAATTGAGAGTAGTTGAAATTAGGAACCAGTACATCCTTGAAAGCCTACTAAGTGCTCAGCATTATGCTCATTCCTTTGCCAGTTGAAGAAAGGTTTCGATCTACAGGGATCAATTTGTTCTTCAGGATTAAAAAATAGTCAAAACTCCCATCACATGTACAGTGTACTCTGCACTACCACTGGGAAATAACTGGGGCTTTTCTTAAAACTCTTTTTTAAAGATATTTCATTTATTTATTTTTAGAGAGGGGGAAGGGAAGGAGAAAGAGAGGGAGAGAAACATCAATGTGTGGTTGCCTATCATGCACCCCCAACTGGGGCCCTGGCCCACAACCCAGGCACATGCCCTGACTGAGAATTGAACCTGTGACCCTTTAGTTTGCAGGCCGGTGCTCAATCCACTGAGCCACACCAGCCGAGGCCCTTTCTTAAAACTCTGTAAGTCCACTCTTTCAGCTGAATTCTAAATTGTCTCTTTACATCTCATCTTGTACATTATCTTGATGCCTTCAGTTCCTTAGAGTACTACTCACATAAGAATACACAGCAAACCTTTTTTGAAATTTAGGACATAATGATATGCTGGAGAAATGATTACATTGTACAAATACACAAAAAAATAAAAAATAATAATAAATTCTGGATAATAGCAATCTATATTCTTGAAGAACCCACTGCTAAATTTTTACAGAGGCCAAGCCCACTTTCATCTGGCCAAGCTCCTACCCTGCAGTGATCCAGCAATTCCTCTAGTAGGTACTTCATTAAGAGAAATAAAAATATATTCTCACAAAAAGGTCTGTAAGAAATGTTTAGGGCAGTCTTATTCATAGTAGCCCAAACCTGGAAGCAATGCTGATGTCCTTTAACAGGTAAATAGATAAATAAATTTTGTATCATGGGAGATACTTACTGTAATGAACACCCAAGCATTTTGACAGTGGGATGATAGCAAAAATAATACAAAAAGAGACTTAAACAATTAAGCCTACTATTACTGTTCTTGGAACGTGCCACATCAATGTGAACAAGCAAGATGGCCCTGATGAACAATTAAATAGATGATACCACAAATATGTATTCATTTGTTCTGATCACCTCAACTGACAATCAGCCAAACCCGAGGGAAAGACCTGCCTATATGACTGCTGGCAACCACAGATGCGTGAGCGAAGTCAGCTGTGTCTAGTAAAAGAACTGCCCATCTGAACTCAGCCCAAGTTGCCAACCCACAGAACAATGAGCAAAAAATGAATGATTGTTGTTTCAAACCCTAAATTTTGGGGGTGGTTTGTTAGGTAGCAAAAATTAACTGAAAATGAATATCCATACAATGGAATGCCAGTTGAAAATAAAACAGAATAAATGTCTGAGCATGCATGCACTATTTTGGATTAATCTCGAAAATAGTATGTTTGATGAAAGAAGCTAGACACAAAAGAGTATGATTCTATTTGTACCAATTTCAAGAACCAGCGGAATTATTTTATGGTGGTTAAAATCAGAACAATTGCCTGGTAGGTGTTGTGGGAATGGAATGGGAGGAAGAGTGACAAGAAAGGGTCAAGAGAGAACTTTCTAGGGCAATGGAAATATTCTTGGGGAGTATGGAGGATGCTCATATGAATTACAATAAAATGGATTAAGTTGTGTAATTGAATATTGAATAGGGTGCTGTATGAGCGCACAGTAAGTAGTGCATACCTGTGCATTTGGGCTTTTGGGAAATACTCCCATGAAAAGTAGTCTTGAGGTAACCCATGTTGCATGTATATGCTCACTACATGATGTTCAATTGTGTTTGTTAGATAGTGAAATGACATCATCGAAAGCACGAAGGTATCAAACCATAAGTTTGGCATGCATATTGGGGGAACTGCCCAGAGACATATATAAAAAGGGGAGCCATTAAGAAGTGGAGCTAGAAGCGTAGGCTTGAGGCAAATCTGTGTGTTCTTAAATGTTTTGCTATCAGTTCCTTATCTTATGAGCAAGGAGAGCCATTGATGAGATTTTCCTGCCCTTAGAACCACACCACGGAATGGGAGGCTCGTCTTGCTCACCAGCAGTAAGGGGCTGGTAATTAGTGGCTCGCCGATACATTTCTTATGTTAGAAGCCCACTGTGGTGTGTAGAAGCATGTGTAAACAAATCAGAGGAGGACTATAAAATCATGATGAGTTGGAACCGCTGAAAGAGAACTGAAATGGTAATTAAATGAGCGGAAGGAGCACTCCAGTTCTCCGAGATACTCCAGGTTTCCCACGAACGGCATTAAACTCCTCTGTGATTTGTCTGGTAGCTGAGTCAGTTTTGTTTCTTGTTGATTTCCAAGCTCTTCTAATCCAAAACTCAATACTATCCTCTATGTCAATGTCCAACTTGGAAAACTAAATGAACTTTATTTTAGGAATGTTTTTTTCTGAATTTGAATTTGCTCTGATCTTTTATTCCCTTAATTTGAGTGTACAGTAAGTTTTACTTATTGGATAAGTTAACAATACTGTATTAAGAGGGAAAAACATAGGATTTCCGGTTTGTACACATAGATTCAATTCCTCTCCTTACTACCTGTTAATCTTGGGATATCACTTAATTTCACTAAGCCTCTGTTATCTCATTTATAAATAATAGGTGATGATAGAAACACTCCTTTTGGTTCTGGAAAGAAAAGATAGAACAATAGTTGTAAAGATGTTAGGATATGCTCAGAATATAGTGGTTGGTCCAACAATACTGGCTATTAGCTTGAATATCAATCATTAATCACTAGCCTTTTCTTTTCTACCTCCCAGTCATTACCAGGATGTGAAATGTTATTTACGTGATTGGTTGTTTTGAGGTTTAAACATTGAAAAAAAAAGTTAAACAAATATAATAACAGTTTTTCCTAGCTTATGCATTCCTAAATGATAATGATTATGTTATCAGTAATTATTGAAATCCTTTCCTTATGAGGTAGCTGACACCATGTCTTTCACCCTCATATTCCTATGAGTTATATGAGAAGAAGGTAATCTAAGATTTGTGCTGAAAATAAGGAAACTCAGATAGAAAGGCAAAAGAATCTGTGAAGAACACCAATCATAGCCAAGTTCTGACTCCAGAGTTATTACACATAGATAGAGTTGACAAGCCCTTTAAATGACACTTTGATTTAGTTTTATGCCTTTTAAAATTGTTTTGAAAAAACTGGTCTTCAAATTTGTGTCTTTCCCAATCCATATTTTACTCCCCTTGGGTTTTTTTTTCTGTTACTGCCTACACTCCCATTCATCTTCCTCTGCCGCATATTACATCTAGCACTATGTTTCAGAAGCAGGCTTTATTGAATGCTACATACAATATATTTTCATAGAGCACAAAGCATATCCCCAAGGATGTATGGTAAAGAAACCATTTGTTCTAAGGTTTCTATCTACCTATATTTTCAAAACCTTAGTAATACATCTAAGTTTACTACAATGTTTTGAAGCAACTTTTCTCTCTAGCTGGTATGTCCTGATATCTCCTGTTAATTTAGTTTTTTTTTTATTTTTAGTACAGTTAGAGTACTATTCTTGTTGATATCATTTTTACATAATGTTAATCAGTAAGTTATTTCTGATAGTTCTGAACAAGTTATTTATCACCTCTTCTGGCACTCTCTGCTAAGAGAAAAAAAATGCCTTGTTAAGATTCATCAAAGTTGGGCAGCGTTAACTCTTTCTTATACCCAATCACAACCAGTTACCCTGGGCCAAAGGTTCTGGACTATGAAAGGATGGCCTGTGTTTCCAAGCTCTGAGCATGCCAAAACGCCCATAAGCCAGCACAGTGGTAGAAGTGAACAAGTAGTTTGCCTATGAGATTTATGATTCTCAGCTGTACTTCTGTAAAGAAACAACCTGAAATCAACTTTTAATTGAGAAGATGACACTGGTCAATCCCAGAAAAGTCTCTAATGGGTACTAGTCTAATTAGTATCCTCAAATGAGATTGGAAGGAGTGACTGCTGCTCAAACAGAAATCCTAGACGGCTCCCGATTCCCCTAGAGATGTGGACAAGACAGAATCTTGGAGACCGAAGATAAAGTTGTATTCACCATCCTCCAAATAGTAAATGGCTTGTTGTATTTCATCACAGTTACTGGAACATGGTAGACTACAAAATACTTATTAATCTGCCATGGGTTGGGGAATTCACTCTGTTCTTTGACAAATGCTAATTTAACTGGTTATTTATACAGAAAACATCTAAATGGACTTTTTTTTATTTTTAGGCAATATTTTTTATTTCTAAGCTATGGTAATTGGTTCCTTTCTTATATTTAAAATGTCTGAGGTGACTTCACCTCAGAGAGGTCATCTCGTTGTCAGTGATATGCCCAGGAAGCAGTTAACCATCACTTTGTATAGGGAATTCTCATTCATCATCATCGTCACGGTTGTCATCATCATCATCATCAAAATGTTTGTTGAGAACCTTCTATGAGCTGGAAGTGTACTCATCATATCTCATTTCTCTGTCTCTCTTCCCTGTGCAGTTACCACTAGGTTTAGATGTCTCCTTTTATCTGAGATACCAGCATTGGACATGTCAGTATTTTGACTGACAAGACAAAAGGAAGCAGGGCTATTCACAGCCCTTGCTTTATATGCAAGTAGCTCTCTTCAGGTAACCAAGGGCCACTCTACTTGTTCAGACATCCTCCACATAATTACAAAATTTGATTATGAGACCTTGTGGTTCTTCCTCAAAAAGTTTAAAATGTCATACAGAAGACGACTTAAGGTGAGACACCCAAAGCATACCTCTTGGAATTTACCTCCAATTCTAAACTGACCTAATCTCCTCATCATTGCTTTTTTCAGGGTCCAGGTTATTAATCAGATAAAAATCCAATGCATAGTCTCTCTGCATGTTTTATACATATACACATACGTACACATGTACATATACACATTCTGGTGATGTCGTCTTATGTGTGGTTCTTGAAATTCGGTGTGGCAGCATGTGCTGCAGACTCTAATGAAATATGTTCTCTACATTTTCCTTATTTTCTAATCTAGCACCTCTGAAAAAGAAAGAAATGTTAACATGCTTTTAATACCTTCTTTTAATATTGGTTCTTTTTGCAACTAGTATTCCAATACAGTTCTCCTAGTGTCTTCAGAAGAATCTGGCTTTTTATTCCCATTGTCATTACTATCAGTAGAAATCAAGCTTTTCCACGGAATCATGGGAAAAGTATTCCAAGGAGCCACACATGGGCGACTGTGGTGTGGCAAGATGGTTCATTCAGTTGGAAATAGAAGCTGCCCCCTGAGTTTCCAATATCCCATCTCCCTCCATCTCACATGGAAAAAGTTCAGCCATGTCCTCAGCCTGGCCAAAACAAAGGCTAAGGGCCAGGGTTTCTGCTTCATATTCAAGCTTAGTCTTTTGGAGCATCCAGCTAATTTAGCTTATGTTCCCAGCTGCAGTCCATTGCTGTGCTGAAATATTCAGGCTGCTGCTGGAGCCTGCATGTGGATTCCAAGCGGCCATCAGCCACACAGCTGCTAGGGCCACATGGCTATGGAGAGAAGATGCATGAGTGCATGGGGCTAGTGTGGGTCACAAGCAAGAGAGAGAGAGAGAGAGAGAGAGAGAGAGAGCACTTTTTTGATTCCCTGGGATTATATTAGCTTGGGTTTGATATGGATCAGGTGCTTTTTCAAAGAACCAGTCAACTTGCCAAGCTTTCACAGGCTTCAGTGGGTCAACCAACTAGTTAGACTAACAGACCTCTAAGGTCAAGCACCTACCCCTCTGCACCCCTCAATAATCTAGAACCAGATCAGGGGAGTAAGGAGTGTTAACATCCTTGGAGCAATGCTATGATCCTTTGAGTGTGAAGTTGTAGCTTCCTGGTGAAGTAAGCAGGCTTATGCTCCACAGTTAATCAAGCTCAATGTCTAACTCCGTTTGCTCCCTTTTCTAATTAATAATTCATTAATTACATACAGTAACATCATAATTGGAACAACATACTCTCTCCATTGAAATAACTGAAATAACTAGGCTTGTCTGTTTTGTATTCCAAAATAAAAAGTTTACTTAAAAATGGCAAATATTCAATATCATTGCTCTCAAACTTTTTGCACACCACAAGTAAACAAGATAAAATAATTTTTTAACATTAGTTTTTTACTTTACACATTTTTCAATATCTATTTCTGTGTAGGTTTTTTAATGTACATATCAATACAGTAGCCTTGTCTATAAATATTGA
Source organism: Carollia perspicillata (assembly GCA_004027735.1). Classification (NCBI taxonomy): domain Eukaryota; kingdom Metazoa; phylum Chordata; class Mammalia; order Chiroptera; family Phyllostomidae; genus Carollia; species Carollia perspicillata. The sequence goes on along the minus strand of PVKM010025525.1, from coordinate 4,359 downwards.
CATCCCTAAAATGTACTAATTTCTTTTGTATATGTATTACTAGTAGAATTAATTTTGCTTTAGTTTCTCTGTTAACTCTGAGAAAAAACTATTTGTACCATTTGCTCACAGAGGAATTATGTACTTATTTGTGGAAAATTTCTGCTCAGCAGTATTGATTGTTTACATTCAGCAGAACACTTTAAAATTGCACTTTCTCAAAGGCTTCATTACAAATAGAACCCCTGTTATATGTGACATTTATACAATCTTACTTAATTTTACTACTAAAATAGTGGGGTATTGTAGATAGGTTGCTTTTTATAATACATTTTCCATTTTTTAATTGTGATATAATTGACATATAATAGTGTATTGCCTTTGGGTGTACAACATAATGCCAGCTATTTTCAAAGAAGAGTTTTAGTTGAGAGCTCCCATTATGGCTCCCACCTCAAAAACGGAAGGCATCTTGTGACAGTTCTTTTGAACTAAAGAAGCCATTTCTTTCATCACTTTTGAACTAAAGAAGCCATTTCTTTCATGGGTATAGTATGGTTGAACTACTACTGTCAATACAGTTTTTAAAGTCAATCTGATATTTAAACTCTGAGAGAAATATTAACCATGATGACATTTGACTTTTATTGGTCATCTTTCACCCTGCCTGAGTATCTTCTGCTCTACCAATTTTACTAAAACATCAGACTCATTCGAACCTGGGTAACTATTTGGTAAGTTTTCCCTGCAAAAAAATCTACCATTTTCCAGAGGCCAATTTATAATGGGAAATTATTGGTTAAGCCAGTGTTGCCATTTGGTTTAGTCCATTTCCCAGCCTTAAGTAGATAATACAAGTTTGCGTGTATGTCTACTTTTATTTAATCTTCTAAAAAATGTTTAATGCAGTCATGCTTGATGATGCAGCACAATGTCTAAAGGCTGGTATTAAGATATGTTTCTGATCCTCTCGAAAGCTTTTCTGACTCAGTAGGCTGTGAACGTTCACAACAGCCCTAAGGCAATCCTCCATGACTTATTGAAGGTGGTACCTGCACCTGGATTGTTCGTGGCAAAGAAAACTTGCAGCGTGCACCCTGATAGCCCAGCCAGTGGCACGGCACGGGAGATGAACCACCTGGTGGGCAACAAAGAGGATGCAGCAGCCCACACTAAAAAATGTATATAAAAGACCTTCATTAATAGCACTGATATAATCATATTGGAATCCTTTGCTGAAGCAATCTCAAATTGTGTAAATGGAAAAAGATGCAGAAGAGCAGGTAAGATATTTACAACTTAAAAGAATATTCAGTGAGGGAATAATATCCTTCTATTCAAATTCATAGTACAAAAACATGGGTTTATAGAATCTGAATGATGAATTTAGAACAAAAATAGATGATTTCCTTTCAATGAATTATAGAGCTAATATATCTGAGAATCAGATAATTGTACATTAAAAAAATAGTTTTTGCGAACCCAAATCTTCACTCCCAGTCCAAAAAAAATGTTGAATACTGATTAGATATTGTATCAACATCAAAAACTATTGTGGACTTCAATTTTGTCTAATGGCTCAGAATTAAAATATCTTTGTACTTAAGAACATAAGTATATCCACCTTGTTTAAAATTATAATACTTAAAAATTATAATATAAAATTTTAACATTAATCATAGCACCTTAAAATGTATTATTTTTAAATTAAAACTTTTATCTGAGATCATTGTAGACCAGAAGCAATTGTATAAAATAATACAGTGAGGTCCTATGCACCATTCACACAGTTTCCCGCAACGGAAACATCTTGCAAAACTACAGCACATTATTAGTACCAGGATACTGACGTTGGTGCACCGAAGGTGCCAAACGGTTCCCTCACCACAAGAGTCCCTCGGGTTGCTTTTTGATGGCCATACTCATTTTGCTGTGAACCCCCACCCATCTTAGCAACCATAAATCTGTTCCCCACTTCTATAATTTTGTCACATCAAGAATATTATATAAATAGAACCATACAGCATATAACCTTTGGAGTAGCCTCTTCCACTCAGTATAACTCTAGGGAAATTCATACAGGCTGTTGCATGTGTGAATAGTCCCTTCCTTTTATTGCCAAGTAGTGTTCCATGATATGCGGATACCACTGTTTGTTTAATCGTGCACCCACTGAAGGACAGTGGTTTGTGTCTAGTGTTTGGCCAAAGCTGCTATAAACATTAGTGTGCATGTTTTTGTGTGAACATGTCTTCATAGCTCTGTGATAAATGACCAGGGGTGCAATGGCTGAGTCTCCTTGTAGTTGTGTGTTTAGTTTTTAAAGAGACTCGAAACTGTTTTTCAGAAAAAAAATATATATGTATATATTCTTCTTTCTGCTTTCACAATTTTTGTCTCTTGTTTTCCACAATTTGACTTTCATGTATCTTGGTATGAATTTTTTTAGTTTTTTTTAATTATTTATTTATCTTTAGAGGGGAAGGGAAGGAGAGAGGGAGAGAAATATCAATGTATGGTTGCCTCTTGTGCGACCTCTGCTGGGAACTGGCCTGCAACCCAGGCATGTGCCCTGACTGGGAATCGAACCGCAGTTGTTTGGTTCACAGGCCCATGCTCAATCCACTGAGCTACACCAGCCAGGGCCTGAATTTTCTTTAGATTATTCTGTTTGGACTTTAGTCAACTGGGCTTCATCCAACTTTTTGAATATGTAAGTTTACGTCTTTTGACAAATTTAGCAAGTTTTCATTTCTTCAAGTACTTTTTCAGTCCTGCTCTCTCTTCGTTTCCCAGACTACAATGACACAAATTATAGGTGTTTTATTATAGTGCCATAGATCCCTGAGGATCTATGTTCAACTTTCAGTGTACTTTCAATGCACTTTTTTTCCTCTCATCCATATTGGGTTACTTCTATTCTATTTTCAAGTTCACTGATTCCTGTGCCTCCTCCATTATTCAGGGGTTTTTGTCATTATTGTATTTTTTAAGTTTTAAATTTTCAATATGGTTCTTCTGTACATCTTCTATTTCCTTGATTTCACTATTTTTTATTCATTTCAAGCATGTTTGTAATTGTTTGTTGAAGCAGTTTTATGATACCTACTTTGAAATATTTGTCAGACAATTCTAACATCTCTGTCATCTAGCTCTCTGTCAGCTTCCATTGTTTCTTTTTCCATTCAGGTTGAGAAACTCATTCTTATTGGGATGATGAGTAATTTAAATTGACATATAAGCATTTGGGTGTTATGTTATGAAAATCTAGATCTTTCATAAACCTTCTATTTTAGCTGACTTCCTCTGATACCCCTTTGGCAGGGGAAGAGGAGGGACACTGACTCACTACTACCTAGAGTCCAATGTTCCCACTCAGACTACTGGAACCCAAGGGAACAAGCCTTCACATTAAGACTGGGAAACAGCAGAGGGTCCTGCTTTCTACTCAGCCTTCACTAATACCTTCATGGGCCCAAGGGGTAGAAGTGACTTGTTTCTGCTTTCAGGTGGCTTCAACAAACACGACAAGGGCAAGGGATTGGTCTCATTACTGTGGGGCATTGGTAAATGTTCTAATTCTCCACTAGATCTCCTCTGACACCTCTCCAGGTGGGAAGGGAAGGGTGTGGTGTCCCTAGTACTGAGTGAGGCTAGATGTCACAATTCCCAAAGTGGGTCTCTCCTGCCACTAGGGAGGAGGACCTTCTCCCTCCTGGCAGGAAGGAAAGTCCAGGCCCCTACCTTACTTCTCAAACACCACAGCCTGGCCAGGAGGAAAGTGTTGGCTCTCCACTGTTAGCTGATATGGCTGGAGAGTGGAGTTACACTTTTTTTTCCTGGGGTGTTCACTGAAGAAGAGCTGTTATTGTCCTAAATGTTTTTTTGTCTTGTTAGGCTATCCTTGTCCTGGTTCTGTGGCTGAATAGAGAAGGCACTTTTTGTCTGTATCCACTGGCATTTCTGGGTTGTGGGCTTCTTTACTCCAAGCCTGCCACCTATGAGACAAAAGAAAAATATTGAGTACCCATTCCCATATCCTTCCTTGCATCCCAAGATTCTCAGCCACCCTGCCTTCTTTCTACATTTGAGATTCGTCCTATGTTTATTTCATATACAATGTCCAGAGGTTTTAGTTGTACATAGTAGAGTACTTACAAAAAAGTAAGTCTATTCCAACTTCTTGGAAACAGAAGTCCAAATGATAGTATTTTAAACACTAAGGTTGTCACACTTTCAATTTCTACAATTAAATTTTTTTAAATACCAAAAGGCATTGATTTCTTATCCATTAGCTTCTAAGTGAATTTCTGGGATGTGCCATCATAATTTGGTTTACAGGTAAAACAAAGTTTAATCTGGTTTACCTATAGAGAGAAA
>PVKM010025524.1:0-19887 GCA_004027735.1 Carollia perspicillata | reverse complement strand
TGTGACAGAAATGGAAAATTCTCCTATGAGTTTTGAAAATTATTTTATAGATGTAGAAGAAAACATAAGTTTCATTGTTCATTTACATGTTGGTAATCCTTAATAAATCAATTAATGATTATAATCAGATTTAGCAATAAAGTAAACTAAGCTGAGAAATACAGAGTTCTTTCACCTATGATATACTTAGATCTTAGAAATATTATATGAAATACTCACGATAATATGTCTTATACTTCCTGCTTTTCCAGGCCAAACAGAAAGGAAATCACATTGTCTTGTGCCTAAGGTAGAAAATTACCAATTGTAACACTTCTGTATATTTGTATTGCTTTCTTATTTTCTATATTTTCTTATTTTCTACATTTTGTAAAACTCAAGAATGCTAATTGAAGTTACTATACACTTTAGAGAACTGAAAAAAGAGATACTTTAATGTAAATATTTGATCTAAAAGAGTAAGGACAAGCTAGAACAGTATAGCACACAAGTAAGCATATAACGAAGAGGAGAAACTAGACTAGTGAGCCATGATTAGAGTGTGATATTTTTAAATACACAAAAATATGAATAATGAATATAAAACCATGCAACATTTAAATGGTTTTTTAAATAATTTTTAGTGATGGCTGTAGTATTGATTTGTAATGTTCTCTCTGATGCAACACAACCACTATTAATGTAGACAATGGTGTTTTTCAAAAATCTCAAAATAATTACCCTCATCACATACTTTCAATAAATATTCTTGTCTCATGCATTTTTCATAGTGTGCAGCACTGATATAGAGAAGTGACATTTACTATAACAAAAGAAGCATACCTCTGTATGTGTTAGCATGTATAAGACTATTATTAAGCTCCAAGCACTATAAATAGAAATATCTGTGTTATAGGTAAATACTTATTTAAGAAAAATGCTATTTGGGATCTTTTAATTAGTTTAAGAACTTACCTAAATTAGCCAATTTTATTGCAGGCTGCATGGAGGATGATTAACTGCAGACAATTTGTACTGTAAATATTTGCATTCAATCTACTAACAACTTTTCCAAACCTTGAAATAACTACAAAAGGTATGTTTTAATTGGGCACTATTTTTTATACAGAGAAAATAGAGGTAAAATTAATGCTTCTCATCATATATAGGATAACTTTAAACGTTTTTTAGAAATTGAGGTTAAAAATTCACTGTAATGAGAAATAAAGATAATATCAAAAGAATCCACCTAATAAAAATGTTTATTTGAAAAATTAATGAAATACAAACTTATTGTGATATGGAGCAGTAAATAAAGACAAATAATATTAGATATGACCAAGCATGCATAGCTATGGATCCAGTGAAGTTTAAAAAACAAATAACATTGAAAATAATTTATTCCAAATTTGCAAAGCTAAATGAAATTTATATAACTCTAGAAAAATGTAACTTACCAAAAGAGATTCAAGAGGGAATAGAAAATCTGAAAATTCACACACATAAAAGAAATCGAATTATTATTTAAAATTCCCTTATAAAGAAAATACTAGGTTCAGGTGCTTTTGTGGATAAGCACCACCATACATTCAAGAAACCGATTAGTGTAACTGTTCACAGGTTTTCTAAACCACAGAAAAAGGGGAAACTCCCTTTGGTAGAGGTAGTATTGCTCCTCACCTGTTCCTCTTTCCCTAGAGTAAGATAGTACATCTCCACTATACTCATGCAGGTTTCCAATTGACTTTGAACTTGGCTCTGTGAACATTCCCTGGGAATGGCTGCTCCGCCTGAACCCTGGAATGAGAAGACAAGTGGAACCCAGTTGTGCACATCCTAGCCCAGCTTTGCTGAAGCTGGTCTTCAGGCCCATGAAAATGAAGTAAGTATTTGATATTTGTCATTCCTTGTTGGGTTTATTAGTTACCAAAACATAAACTGACTAATGCACTTTTCAACTCATTCTATGGGATAGTGTAATCTTAAACTAATACCCGGACAGCCAATAGAATTAAAATATATAGCAAAATTTTATCATTAATATAAATGCACAGACAGACCAAAGATGGCAGAGGAGTAAGTGGAAGCTACACTAACCTCCTCCCAGGACCAAACTGGAATTACAACTAAATTAAAGAAGAATCTTCCTGAATAACCAACTGAACACTAGCTGGAGAGAATTCTTATAATCAAGGACTTACAAAAGAAACAATATCACCAGAACAAGACTAGTACAGAGTGCAGAGGAGGCACAAGAGGGCTGGCTGGGCTCCAACAGGTGGCAGCTGAAATGCTAGAGGGACATCTCAGCAGCCAGGGGGTTCCCCTGAGAAGTGTGGGGTCTAAACCTCAAGCCAAGTTCTCCAGCCTAGAGTACCAGAACCAAGAAAGGAACCCAAATAACATAATGGTTGTGAAAAGTAGCAGGATTTCTGTCCACTAGGGAGAGATGACTGGAGATGCAGAGAGCCTTTTAAAGGGCCAATGCACAAAATTTTGTTTGCAGCCACTTGCCCTGAGCTCTGGCAGAGGGAAAGGTGAGTGGACTAGATACATGTGAAAAGAGTCTGGGTTTGGTGGCTCTGGAGAGAGAAATGAAGGAACAACTGCCAGGATCCCTGTGCTGAGTCATTCCTCATACTGAAAAGAAGATCTTTATCAGGCAGAGCAATACCCTCCCAGTGGCATTAGCCTGAGGGGAAGCAATCGCCTTTCCCACAGGAATTATACCCCCCTACACTGTGGAAACTAAGTTGGGCAGCTGGAGCCTATTTTGGAGAGCAAAGCTAACAGAAAGCTTGTAGGAACAGTCCTCTGGGAACTCTGAGACTTTCGCTGACCCTTGCCTGGTCACAGTGCTGGTAAAAGCTTGCCATGGTAGGCAACTGGCTTTCTGTACACACTCAACCCAGCAAAGAGATCCACAAGTTATAGGTCACTGATAGTTCCAAACAGGTTGTCCAGGGCCAATCACAGCAGTATCTGACAAAGGCCTGAACCAGAGTCTTTGAAGATCTACCCATTACATTGAAACAAAAACAGACCAGTAGCCAAAATAGAAGAAAACAAGTGAAAGAACAAGAGAATTCCCCAGAATAAGAACTAAATGAGTGGAGGCAAACAATCTATCAGATAGTTTAGAGTAATGATTATAAAAATACTCAACTTCTGGCCAAGATGGAGGCATAGTCACCCTGTGCCTCCTCACACAACCAAAAAACAGACAACAACAATTTAAAAGTGAAAAAACAACCAGAACTGATAGAAAACTGAACTCTATGGAAGTCTGACAATCAAGGAGTTAAAGAAGATGCATTCATCCAGACTGGTAGGAGGGGCAGAGTTGGGCAGCCAAGCAGAGAGGACTCTCAGCAAGGCAGTGGCTGGAGGAGTGGGGCAGGCAAGGAGGCAGGTAGTGGACCCAGTAAGGCAGTGTATTGTGGAGTGGAGTGTGCCAAGCTGCAGCTGACTGGCAAGGCAGCAGCGGGAGGACCTGGCGAGGCAGCAGACGGTGGACTGGGAGGTCCCACATTCATGTGCAGATAAACCAGGAGAAACAACTGGGGAACAGGACAGACTGCACAACCCAGGGTCCAATTGCAGGGAAATAAAGCCTCAAACCACTGACTGAAAACACCTGTGGGGGTTGAAACACCAGGAGAAACTCCCAGCCTCACAGGAGAATTCGTTGGAGAGACCCACAGGGTCCTAGAATGTACACAAGCCCACCCACATGGGAATCAGCATCAGAAGGGTCCAATTTGCTTATCGGTAGCTGGGGAAGTGACTGAAATCCTGCAGAGAGTGGAGCAAGCACCATTGTTCCCTCTCAGACCCCTTCCCCACATACAGGTCACAACCCAACAAAGTGGATTACCCTGCCCAGGTGAACACCTAAGGCTCCACCTCTCCCTACATAACAGGCATGTCAAGACAAAAAAAAAAAATGACCCAAATGAAAGAACAGATCATAGCTCCAGGAAAAATACAATTAAGCGACAAAGACATAGCCAACCTATCAGATGCACAGTTCAAAACACTAGTAATCAGGATGCTCACAGAATTGGTTGAATTTGGTCACAAATTAGATGAAAAAATGAAGGCTACACTAAGTGAAATAAAAGAAAATGTACAGGGAACCAATGGTGATGGAAAGGAAACTGGGACTCAAATCAATGGAGTGGACCAGAAGGAAGAAAGAAACAACCAAACAGAAAAGAATGAAGAAACAAGAATTTTAAAAAATGAAGAGAGGCTTAGGAACCTCCAGGACATCTTTAAATGCTCCAACATCCGAATTATAGGAACCACCAGAAGGAGTAGAAGAAAAGCAACAAGTGGAAAAGTTATTTGAATGAATAATAAAGGAGAACTTTCCCAATCTGGCAAAGGAAATAGACTTTCAGGAAGTCCAGGAAGCTCAGAGAGTCCCAAAGAAGCTGAATCCAAGGAGGAACACTCCAAGGCACATCATAATTTCATTACCCAAAGTTAAAATTAAGGCGAGGCTCTTAGAAGCAACAAGAGAAAAGGAGACAGTTACCTACAAAGAAGTTCCCATCAGACTGTCAGCTGATTTCTCAAAAGAGACCTTGCAGGCAAGAAGGGGATGGAAAGAAGTATTCCAAGTCATGAAAAGCAAGGACCTACTTCCAAGATTGCTCTATCCAGCAAAGCTTTCACTTAGAATGGAAGGGCAGACAAAGTGCTTCTCAGATGAGGTCAAGTTAGAGGAGTTTATCATCAATAAGCCCTTATTATATGAAATGTTAAAGAGATTTATCAAAGAAAAAGAAGATAAAATTATGAACAGTAAAATGACAGCAAACTCACAATCATTAACAACCACACCTAAAACAAAAACAAAAGCAAACTAAGCAAACAACTACAACAGGAAGAGAACCACAGAAAAGGAGATCACATTCAGGGTTATCAATAGGGGAGTGGGAGGGGGAGAGAGGGGGAAAAGGTATAGAGAATAAGTAGCATAGAGGGTGGGTAGAATATAGAAAAGGGGAGGGTAAGAATAGTATAGGAAATGTAGAAGTCAAAGAACTTACATGTATGACCCATGGACATGAACTAAAGTGGGGGAATGTGGGTGGGAGGGGGTGTGCAGGGTAGAGGGGAGTGAAGGGGGAAAATGGGACAACTGTAATAGTATAATTAATAAAGTATATTTTTTAAAAAGAAAAAATACTCAATAGCCTGAAAAAAGACACAGAAAACATAAAAAAGGACCTATCAGAAATAAAGAGTGCAATGTCTTAAATAAGTAATGTACTGGAAGGAATAAATAGTAGGTTATATGAAGCAGAGGATCAAATCAGTGGTTTGAAAGACAAGGTTAAAAAATTCCCAAGCAAAGCAGCGTAAATAAAAAATAGTTTTTTAAAAATGAGGACAGCTTAAGAAACCTTTGGGACAAACTGAAGGGCAACAACATCCACATCATAAGAATACCAGAAGGAAAAGAGAGTGAGCAAAATATTAAGAAACCATTTGACTGAAAACTTCCCTAATCTGGTGATGAAAAAGACACACTGGTCCAAGAAGAGAGTCCCAAACAAGATGGATCCAAAGAGAGCTGTACTGAGACACATCATAATTAAAATGGCAAAGCTTAAAGACAAGGAGAGAATCCTAAAAGCTGTAAAAGAAAAGCAGGTATTTACCTATAAGGGAGCTCCAATTAGACTGTCATCTGGTTTCCCAACAGAAATATTTCAGGCCAGAAGGAACTGGCATGAAAATTTTAAGGTCATGGTAAGTGAAGACCTATAACAAAGGCTGCTTTGCCCAGCAAGGCTATCATTTAAAATTGAAGTATTGTGATCCCTCCTACTTTGTTCTTCTTTCTCAAAGTTGCTGCCTCTATTTGGGGTCACTTATGGTTCCATATATATTTTTGAAATGTTTGTTCTATTTCTGTGAAATGTGTCATTGGTATTTTAATAGGGATTGCATTGAATGTATAAATTTCTTTGGGTAGTATAGACATTTGATGATGAAATTTTTTTCAATCCATGAACACAATATATGCTTTCATTTGTTTGTGTCTTCCTTGATTTCTTTCTTCAGTGCTGTGTAGTTTTCTGAGTACAGGTCTTTTACCTTCTTGGTTAGGTTTATTCCTAGGTACTTTATTTTTCTTGTTGTTATATCAAATGGGATTTTTTCCTGATTTCTCTTTCTGATATTTCATTGTTGGTGTATAAAAATGCCTTTAATTTCTGAATATTGACTTTGTATCCTGCTGTTTTACCAAATTCACTTATTAGGTCAAATAGTTTTTTGGTGGAGCCTGTAGGGTTTCCTAGGTGCACTGTGATGTCTGCCTTTTGACCTGGAAATTCCACTGCTAGGATTATACCCTAAGAATCCTGAAACACCAATTCAAAAGAACTTATGCACCCCAATCTTTATAGCAGCACAATTTATAACAGCCAAGTACTGGAAGCAACCTAAGTTCCCTTCAGTAAATGAGTGGATTAAAAAACTGTAGTACATTTACACAATGGAATACTACACAGCAGAAAGAAAGAAGGAACTCGTACCATTTGTGATGGAATGGATGGATCTGAAGAGCATTATGCTAAGTTGAATAAGCCAGGGAGTGAAAAACAAATGCCATATGATCTCACCCATAAGTGGAACCTAATCAACAAAACAAACAAGTAAGTAAAATATAACCAGAGACATGGAAATAAAGAACAAACTGACAGTAACCTGGAATGAGGGAGGGGAGGGGATTACAGGGGGGCAAATGGGAAGGATCATCAAGAAACTTGTATAAAGGACGTATGGACAAAGCCAAAGAGGTGTAGAATTGAGGGCGGGAGGTGGGGATGTGTGGGACATGAGGGAGTATGGGGTGAATGGAGACAACTGGGCTTGAAGAACAATTTAAATAAATAAATAAATACATTAATTAATCAATTAAGGAGAAAAATGGCCTTTCCAGACAAGAAAAAGCTAAATGAGTTTGTTAACACCAAACCAGGACTGGAATAAATTCTAAAATAGTTTAGGATTACAATAATTTATTTAAAATCTTAAATTTATCATATCAAGCCTTCTCTCTGACTAGAAATCAATCACAAGAAGAAGACTGAAAAATACACAAAGGCATGGAAGCTAAATAACATATTACTAAATAATGAATGGGTCAACAATGAGGTCAAGGAAGAAATCACAAGATACCTTGAAACAAATGAAAATGAGAACATAACCCAAAACCTGCAGGACACTGGGAAATCAATCCTAAGAGAGAAATTCATAGCATTACAGGCATGTCTTAAGAAACAAAAAAACTTCAAACGATCCAACTTTACACTTAAGAGAACATGAAAAAGAATGAAGGAAATAATACAGATCACAGTACACATAAATAAAATAGTCTTAAAAATGATACAAAAGATCAATGAATCCAAGAGCTGGTTCTTTAAAAAGATAAACAAGATTGACAAACTTTTAACCAGACTCATCAAGAAAAAAAGAGAGAGTACCCAAATAAGTAAAATCAGAAATGACAAAGGAGAAATAATAACTAAAACCAAAGAAATGCAAAGGATTGTAAGAAAATATTGTGAACAACTATATACCAACAAACTGGACAACCAGGACAAAATGGGTAAATTCTAGAAACATGATCTTCCAAAACTGAGAATCTGAATACACAGATTAGACCCACTGAAATTGAAGCAGTAATTAAAAAACTCCCAACAAACAAAAGCCCTTGATCAGATGGCTTTACAGGAGAATTTCACCAAACATTCTGAGAAGAACTAACACCTCTCCTTCTCAAAACATTTCAAAAGCTTCAAGAGAAGGAAAGACTCCCAAATCATTTTATGAGGCCAGCATTATGCTAATTCCAAAACCAGATAAAGACACTACAAAAAAAGAAAATTATAGACAAATATCCGTGGTGAACATAGACGCTAAAATCCTCAACAAAATTTTAGCAAACTGAATACTACAATACATTAAAAAGAGGACATACCATGATCCAGTGGAATTTATGTAGGGAATGCAAGATTAGTACAGCATTCACAAATCAAAAAATGTCATACACAACATAAACAAAATGAAGGATAAAAAACCAACATGATCACATCAATAGATGCAGAAAAGGCATTTGATAAAATCCAACACCCATTTATGATAAAAATCAGCAAAGTGAGAACAGAGAGAACATACCTAAATGATAAAGGCCATATATGACAATCTCACTGCCAGCATCACACTCATTTGGCAAAAACTGCAAACATTCCCCTTAAGATTGGGAACGAGAAAGGAATGTCTGCTTACACCTCCCTTATACAACATAGTACTGAAATTCCTAGCCATAGCAATCACATGAAAAGAAGAAATAAAAGGCATCCAAGTTGGAAAGGAAAAATTAGAACTGCCTTTATTTGCAGATGACATGATACTGTACATTGAGAACCCTAAAGATTCTACCAAGAAACTACTAGAAGTGACAAATGAATTCAGCAAAGTAGCAGTATACAAAATTAATATCCAGAAATCATTTTTGTTTTATATGCCAATAATGAATTATCAGAAAGGGAAATTAAGAAAATAATCCCATTCATAATTGCTTTAAAAGGAATAAAATATCTAGGAATAAACTTAATTAAGGATGTAAAAGACCTGTACACAGAAAATTATAAGACACTGAAGAAAGAAATTGAAGAAAATACAAAAAAAAAGTGGAAACAATTACTGTGTTCATGGATAGGAAGAATTAATATCATTAAAATGTCTGTGCCCCTCAAAGCAATCCATAGATTCAGTGCAATTCCTATCAAGATACCAATGATGTATTTTACAGAACCAGAATATTTCAAAAATTTATATGGAACCACAGAAGGCCCCTCACAGAAACAGTGATCCTGAGAAAGAAGAACAAAGTTGGAGGAATCACACTACCTAATATCAAACTATACTGTAAGGCCAAAGTAATCAAAACAACATGGTACTGGCATAAAAACTGACACATGGATCAATAGAACAGAATAGATAGCCCAGAAATAAACCCACACATTTACAGTGAATTAATATTTCAGAAAGGAGGCAAGCACATACAATAAGCTAAAGATAGTTTATTCAATAAATGGTGTTCAGAAAATTGGACATATATATGCAGAAAAGTGACTACCTTCTTATGCCACATACAAGAATAAATTCAAAATGGGTAAAGGACTTATATGTTGGACCCAAAACCATAAAAATCCTAGAAGAAAACATAGCAGTAAAATATTAAACATTGCTCATAGCAATATTTTATCTGCTATGTCCTCAGGCAAGGGAAATAAAACATAAATAGGACTACATGAAGCTAAAAACTTTTTGCACAGCAAAGGAAACCATCAACAGTTTAAAAAGACAATTCAAGGAATGTGAGATTATATTCACCAATACATCTGATAAGGGGTTAATATCCAAATTTTATAAAGAACTTATAAAACTCAACAGCAAAAAGACAAACAACCCAGTTAAAAAATGGGCAGATGACCTGAACAGACACTTCTGTAAATAGAACATACAGATGGTCAATAGACATATGAAAAGATGCTCAATGTCACTAATCATCAGAGAAATGCAAATTAAAACCACAATGAGATGTCATCTCAGACCTGTAGAATGGCTACCATCGATGAATCAACAAACAACAAGTGCTGGTGAAGATGTAGAGAAAGGGGTACCCTTTTGCACTATTGATTGGAATGCAGTTTGGTGCAGCCACTGTGGAAAGCAGTATGCAGATATATCAAAAAATTGAAAATAAATTTGTCTTTTGGCCCAGTGATCCCACTCCTGGGAATATTTCCGAAGAAATCCAAAACACTAATTCAAAAGAACATAAGCACACCTATGTTCATTGTAGCATTATTTACAATCACCAAGATATGAACTCAGCCCAAGTGCCATCAATAGATGAGTGGATAAAACAACTATGGGACATTTACACAATGGACTACTTATTCAGCCATAAAAAAGAGGACAGTTTTACTCTTTGTGACAGTATGGATGGACCTGGAGAAAATTAAGCTAAGTGAAATAAGCCAGCCAGAGAAAGACAAATACCATGTGATTTCACTCATATGTGGAATCTACTGAACAAACTGAACTAACAAGCAAATTAGAGGCAGATTCATAGAGAGCAGTACCACAGCTATGGGCGGTGGGCAGCTTGGGAGTGGAGGGATGGAGCAGAAAGGAAAAAGGACTCATGGACATGGACAATAGTGTGGTGATTGTGGGAAGGATACAAGAGGGACAGATGGTAATGGAAAAATACAATAAAAATATATAAATATATGCCCTGGCTGGTGTAGCTCAGTGGATTGAGCGCGGGCCTGCGAACCAAACAACCACGGTTCCATTCCCAGTCAGGGCACATGCTGGGGTTGCAGGCCAGTTCCCAGAAGGGGACACACGAGAGGCAAGCACACATTGATATTTCTCTCCCTCTCTCCTTCCCTTCCCCTCTAAAGATACATAAATAAAATCTCTAAATATCTATATATAAAAATATAAAAATCCTAAATAAAATAATAGCAGACTAGTGATGTTTAAAAGATTGTGTGCCATAACCCAGCTGGGTTTATTCCTGGACTTCAAGGATGTCTAAACATTAGAAAATCTTTATCAATTATTGTATTACCAGACTGAAGGAGAAAAATCACATGAGATTTCAAAACATGCAGAACAGACATATTTATTCATATAAAAAAGCAACTTCTTAGTAAAATAGGAATGGAGTGCAAGCATTTTCGTCTACAGTGCAGCATTGAAAGAATTCTCTTTAAGATTTTTTAAAAAGACAACCATATTTAATACCACCATTTCTGTTTAACAGTGTACTCAATCAAGTTCTTAGTCAGTGCAATAAAACAAGAAAAATAAAAGACTGTGGAAGGAAAAAGAACTGATCATGTTAACAGATAATAGGACTGCATCCCCAGAAAATGAAAATAGGACCCATAGGTAAATTGATAGATTAATAGTAATAATAGATGTCTGAATTTTTAGTTTTCAGTCCAGCATGTAAAAAGCTTGGAAGTCATTATTCCATTCTAACAACAAGTAAAAAGCTGATCAAACAATTTCTGCTTAATAAGGGTTTTAATAAATACTTCCCATTATATATTTTTTCATTTATTCATTTTTATAAACAACTAGATTTCAGATCCTGTGTTAGAGCTTATCTGATTTAATCAGGACAACAATTCTCCTATTTGGTATTATTATTGCATCCTTACTTTGTGCTTTATTTTTGTTTTTGGTGGTGTAGATTACTACAATGCTTGGTATGGAGAAAATGCTTAGTAAGTGATAGCTGGTAGCATTACTCTATGCCCTCTAGAGGGAGATAATAGGCAGCATAATTAGTAAATTGTTGGACTCTGATTTCAAAGTCCAGGTATTTTTCCAGTATATTTTCCCATGTAAGCCTTGAGTTTAAAGGAAATGTGCTCAGAGCATTTCTTGTTACCTAAGTTGAACTTTTATATTCATGATCATGAAATGTATTATGTTGTGAAGAGACAAGAAAAACGGCAGCAGGCTAGAAAGTATCATAGTGCTTTTCAGTATAATGAGGATAATCACTGTTTTGTGGATATTTTTTGTTTCCATTTCTGTGTTTATATGTATAACGAAGTAAAATATAATCCTTACTGTGGATTTCGCTAACATTTTTGAAAGCCTGTGAAGTAAGAAATCATTTTGTCCTACTGACTGGACTTCTAACAAGACTAGGAGGTGTGAATCTGACACAAAGAAGTTGGTTGTCTATTCTGCTGTCCTACAAATAATTGAAATGTTCACATCTCCCGAGCTGATTTTTGGAAGACTTCCCATGTTCCCAGGCTTGCTGAGTGCCTCGGCCAACCCATACACCTGGCGTATCATTCTGTTTTCCTCCATTATCTTCGCCACTACTTGACATTTTAGGTCACCAGTGTCATCTTCAAGTAAAGCCTCCTGGCTTTTTAAATTTCTAACCATTCACAATTCCTACCCCCGTACAGAAGAGTGAACCTTCTAAAAGGCACATTACAGTGTTTCTCCTCTGCTTACACTTTAGTGGCTTTCTTTGTGTTCAAATACAGTTCAAACTGCTTTGTACAGTGGACAGTATCTTACCTCTCAAGCCCCATTTCCACTTCTTGGGTCACATCTCCTTCACTCCCTCCCCAGTAGAAACCACCACCATGAACTGTTTGCAGTTTCCCTGCCACACCAGATGTTATGTCACCTCTACTACCTGCCACCCACTGATCTCTTCTAGCAAACCAAACCTGGGTTATGGTGCTCAGCGCTTCCCCTTTCACACCATGCAAAGGCACTGAATTGTACTGTCCTCTTCATTCCTCCTATCATGGCCACTGGCCCATGAGCTCCTTGAGGACACAGAGCCTTGTTCATCATGTAGCCCAGTTCAACACTTGGTCCAGTTCCTGATGCATACTCTATTTTCAGGTTGATTGAAAATGTGCATAAGCAAATAAATTTGAAATAAATAATAAAAAGACTGAAATATTTTGGATTGGATCAGCTGTAATTAGTTATTCAAAGCTTATCCCTCATTAGGTAGCTTCTCTGAAGAGGCATTTTTCAGTGATAACAGCAGTCCTAAAACCATTCTCAGAGGTGTATAAATAAACAATGAAGTTGTGTAGTGGGGACTTCTTTAATCTTTTCCAGAATCTTACCAATCATATCAGTGCATGGAGGACTTTCTCCACTGTAACATTCCCTTGAACGCAAAAGCTCTGGGCACTCTGAAAACAATCACTCAGGTATGCTATTCCTGCCAAGTCCAAATCCCGATTAGCTGGAAACGTAGGCCAAAAAGAGCGCTCGTGGACCAGGTGATACCCTGTGTTCTATTTGCTGAAAAGAAGACACAAGCTGCGACCTGTGGATCTCTGTATTATAATTATTGCCATAAAAGTCACATTACCTTCTCTCAGCAAGAAATTAAATATGACAAATATGTTCTTTACTTTTGGATAATGAACTAATAGGGGAGCCAAATCTTACTCAAAGATACAGTGCCTCCAACTTGTAGAAGAATTTACAATTTATAAAAGTATGTATTAGTGAAGTCTCTAACACTCTTTGAAACACAGAAAATTACTAAGATAAGCAAACACTGTTGTGAGTACAGAAAGGCAAAAAGAGATGAAGTGTCGAAATTAAACTATTGCTACAGCATTAGGAAGATAGGAAACGTGATTTGTGGCTCAGCCAAGTCTAATCAGTAATTAAGATAATTACTGATTGACTTAAATATTTGATTTTAGACTATTTATTTATTATTTTTTAATCCTCACCCAAGGATATTTTTATTGATGTCAGAGAGAGAGAGAGAGAAAGAGACAGAGAGAGAGAAACATTTATAGGTTGCCTCCCAAACACACCCCAAATGGGATAGAAAGAGCAACCTAGGTATATGCCCTAACAGGGGATTGGACTTACAATCCTTTTGGTATATGGGACAATGCTCCAACCAACTGAGCCACCTGGCCAGAACTAAACATATTCAATTTACCTTCTTTGTTTTGGAGAAATTGGAAAGCAAATCTTACTGTGAAATAATACAATAAATAGCATGATTATTCTGTGAATAATTTCTAAAATCTGTAATAATATTCTGGAAATGGTTGGAAGGAACCATTTTGAAGTTCTGTAAATGTTACTTCTTGGGAGAAAGTCATTTTAAGGATCAATTATACTTTTGTCAAATTCTGAAATTCACTTAGCAAATATTTATTGAGTACCCACTGTGTGTCAGGCAATGTTCTAGACTCTTGAGATATACAGTAATCAAAACAAGTTCTCATCCCTTATACAGCTTATATTCTGAGAGGAGGCAAAACAGACAATGAACAGTAAACATAAGAAATGAGAGTAAACAACACAGTATTAGTTAGAAGGTGATATACTCTGCAAGGAAAAAAGAAGAGGGCAGCAGGTCAATTCACTGATATTTTGAGTAAACTGGTCAATTAGGTGCCATAGAAAACAAGAATTAAGCAAAGCATGGTTGGAGGTGAGGGAGTTGGCCATGCAGATGTCTGGAAAGGAGCATTCTGAGCAGAGAAAACTGACAGTGAAAGCTTATGATATTCAGGAAACAGGGAGGAGGCCAGATGACCAGCATGGTAATTAGTCAATTGATTAAGCTAATGCAATGAAATCTTAATGGTTAATCAGAGCAGAAATTTATATATCCTTATGTAAAGGTCAATGGGAGGAGAGGCAATAACTCCTTCATTCAGAAGCTCAGGCTGATGGCGGCTCTGTCATCTTGAACACGTGATTTTTCAAGGTTACCCTGACCACTGTTATCCAGTATGCAATTGAAGAAGGTATAAAGAATCACAAGAGGTTTTTATAGGCCACCGTTAGGGTATCTGAATGCCCATTTGCCTGGGAGCAGTACCAGCCATTGCCAGAAGTCAGCTACATGGCCTCACAGAATGCCATGGGACTTCGAAAATGTAAGCCAGCTGAGTGCTAGAACACAGGAAAAGAAGTCAGAGAGGAACAGGGGACAGATCACATGGAATAGACCATTAGAAAGACTGAGTTTTACTCTGAGTGAAATGAGAAGAATTAGGAGGTTTCAAGAAGATGAGTAATGTTTTACTTACTGAGCTTCTAAATTTAAAAAATAGCAGGCATTTGTGAAACGTTTGTAAGTATATAATTTATAACCTTACAAGATAAGCACTTCTACTATTTTCATTTTACAAGAGAGGAAACTGAGGAACAAAGAAATTTGGTAACTTGCCTAAAGTCACTGAGCTGTAAGTAATTGAGCCCCATGCTTTTAAGCACCCTGATATTCATGGCCTTGATCAGGGGTATCAGACTCATTTTCACTGGGGGCCACATTGGCCTCGAGATTGCCTTCAAAGGGCCAAATATAATTTTAGAACCATATAAATGTAACTACCCTTACCAGTTAAGTGAGAGCTCAGCACTGCCACTGGGTAGAAACAAGGTGTCAGCCAGATAAAACAAGGTGGAGGGCTGGATTCAGCCCACGGGCCTTGTGCTTGCCACCTGTGACCTAGATAATTCCCAGGGTTTTGCAGAATCCTCAGGGAACAAGAAGTAGATGTTGTTTGCCTGTTTTTGGCCCTCACATGCCCAGGAACAGCCTCTTCTCCTCCTCTAGGTACACAGGTGGTCCTTTCAATCTCTACCTGGGCTCGCCGTCCCCATTAATACCTCTCTTCCAGAAGGATGATGGACGAAAGCAATAACTATAGTGTGCGTTTTGTGTTTGAGTGGAAAAGTAATAAAAATAAAGGGAAATTTAACTAATAACTCAAAGACTTCTGCCCTATACTAACTTCCCAGTATCTTCTTCCTTTTCATTCTCTTTATTTCATAATAACTGAGTAACTTATCTCACCTAACAATATGGAACATTTGCTTTAAATCAGTATAAATATTGCTTTATTATCATTGACCTAACTATAAATTCATAATTTAAATTATTTTTGTGAATAATTTCAATAATGGCATCTAAATGTTGGAGAATCCAGCCATCAGCTAACACAGACTAGCTTGACAACAAAGGGAAGTAAGCCCTGTGAATATGTTTTAGGACAAATATGTTTCATAGTTTCATAAAACATATGGAATATGTTTTATTCCATAAGAGAGTGGATAAGCATTAACTACCTCTCATAATCAAAAGTGTTAAAGAATCAAAAAGTAAATATGATACATTGTTCATTTCTTAGATAACCTTTAAAAATGAAATGCCAAGGGAAACATCATGTTTAAGTCTGTGCTGAACATGAACAGAGAGAAAAAAAATTAAACAAAGGAGACTAGGACAAAACAGTTACATGACCTAACATGAACAATACATTTTTAAAAAATACTAATTTTGAAATTACAATGGGTAGTAAAAGGTCTCTTTAAAAGCTGGTTATAAAATAATTAGCAAGGTCAGATGACACTTCCCATCAACTCTCCATCGGATAAGTTTATGTTTTAGAGTTGACTTCTACAAAAAAGCTCAATCAGCAATTTTCATCTTTCAATAAGGTGTAGTTATATAAAGAGAACAATTCATGTTCATTGCTCACATACTATTTTCTTTATAAAAACATGGGAATTCACGTCTTATAAGCTTGAATGTTAGTGACTATTTTCAGTATGTGTCTGGAAATGCTAAAACTTCCTTCTGAGGCCTGAAATCAAGTATTTAATTATTATTACTTGCATACATTGGCGGCATTGCAAGGATATAAATGGTGTGCTTTCATTACATTCATACATTAAGAAGAGAATGTCTGATTAATGGAAATGGCTTGGCTTCAGGGCAGATAATAAATCTAATGAGTATAAGAATATACTTCCCTTTACCAGCATAGTCTTACCAGGGAGGTAAAAAATTAGAATATATTTATAGAACTTATAACATTAATGAGCCTCATGTACATGAAATTTATTGATGATCTTTAGTAACCAGACACAAATATAAATAGGAATTAAATAATGTAACCTCAATTTCCTTATTTTAGACTTGAATGATGAAAAAAGATGTGTACATAAACATAAATATGAAAATCTCTACCCTCCAAAAGTAGAGTATAACAGATAACATATTAAGGTTGGGAAACATGATTAGAATTCCTATGTATTTAAACTTCATTAATTTAATTTACAAGATCTGTCCATAAAAAGTCCAATCATTGTTAATACAATGAGAATAGTTTGCATGACATCCATGTACCCTGGCAGCCAAAGAGAGTGGACTGGAAAGCACATGCATGACCAATGATGACTTCCCTGTACTAGTCAGTGGCAATAGTAGACACCATTAAGTGAGCATGCGTAATGTGTGGCTGTTGTATTCAAAATAACTGAGTCAGTACAGCAATGAATCCATATCAAATTTTGCATTAAGCTTGAACATCCCTCCCTGAAAACTATTCAGATGATTCAGAAGGCCACAGCTATGGGCAAGTGGTGACTGGTAACTTCATCACGACAAGGCACCCTCTCATGCATCACATCCCATGCAGAGTTTTTTGGTGAAACATCAAATCTCCCAGGTCACTCAGTCACCCTACAGCCCAGATTTGGCACCCTGTGACTTCTGGCTTTTCCCAAAACTAAAATCACCTTTGAAGAGGAAGAGATTTCAGACCATCGATGAGATTCAGGAAAATACAATGGGGAAGCTGATGGTGATTTGGAGAACTGTGTGAGGTCCCAAGGTGCCCACTTTGGATGAAACTAAGGCATCCTTGTCCTTTGTACAACAGTTCTTGTATCTTGTATCTTCTTCAATAAATGTCTCTATTTTTCATATTAGATGGCTTGATACCTTCTGGACAGACCTCATATATATTCTGCACTATTTATAAATTAGTGTGACAGTAAATTACTTATCATTTATAACTAATCTACATATATTTGGGTTATCTTCTCAACTTTTTAAAATTGATAGGATACATAATCTAAAAAATAGGAAGATACAATATTACATGATACTCTCCTTATCTTTGTAATATATTGTTCTGTTTAGCTACTTGAATGTGACAATAAAACAAGTAAGCCACCCTAAAAGGAGGCAGAGAGTAACAATTGCAGTAGAATAATTCCAGCTCCATGAAATGACAGAGATCACTCTCTGCACATCTGTGGTAGACTCACAAGGACAGCTGCCACCTGTAGCCTAGCCTCAGCATCTCTTGCTTTCTGCCTCCAGGTCTTCTCCAAAGCCATGGTAGCCTTCTCATCCAGAAGTGGGAGGACAGTGATCTCTCTGGGAGCAACCCTCAACCAGTGGGGTCCAGAACCTGTGGTTGAGCCCCACTTCCTATCCTTTGGACTGAATTTTCAGAGGTTCCAGAGGGATCTGCTTACAGCAGATACCTAGTCTTTTTTTTATGGCTTTTCCTGCTTACCCATCTCACCCTCCTCTCTTCTCTCTCATTCTTGTTTCCTGGGATCACCAGCCTACTTCCAAAGCACCTGCATCTGAGTTCTTGCCTCAGGCTCAATTTGGGGGAAGAATCTGAACTAAGATGTTGTTTTAACATAGTTTTATCAGTCACAATATTGAACTTATATTGAAGTTGTTATATTTCAGTATAACAACTGAAATATTCTAGTAGACTCAGAAGTTATCATGAAAAGAAAACTTGCTCAGATCCTCTAATTTTTGAAAAATCTAAATTAGAGAATAAGATATATATAAAAATTTTTCATCCAAGAGATCAAATTGAGAAGAAAAGATACAAACACACAGGAACAGATAAAAGGCAGAACAACATCATGCTTAAACTTTCAGTTTCCTCTTTAAAACAAAAATTGATTGGAGAGATTATGAGGTTTAAAACTATTCCTGCCATGGTCATTGTTGCTCAGTTGGTTGGTGTGTCATCCCATAGACCCATAGATCACAGGTTTGATTCCAGTCAGGGCAATACCTAGGTTGCAAGTTCAATCCCTGATTGAGGTGTGCACAAGAATGCAACCAAATGATGTTTCTCACATTGATGTTTCCCTCTCTTTCTCTTTCTCCCTCTCCCTTCTTCTCCCTCCTTTCCTCCTCCTTCCTTTGTTCCCTCCCTTCGTCTCTCAACCCCCTTCCTCTACCTCTGAAAGCAATAAAAAAAAGTCCTTGGGTGAGAAGAAAAGAAAAAAAAAGAAAAGAAACTGTTTCCAACAAGAAGTGGTATGAAATATCAGGAAAAGGCCATCTATTTCTGTAAGATGAACCTGGCAAGACTCTTCATCATCAGTCAGAACAAGACATACAGTCAAGGAGCTCCATGCCTGGTGAGTCTGATTATCACCAAAGTGTTCTGTGGGACTACTTGGTTATAGTTTGGTTTCTACTTTCATATAACTTAAATAAATTTCTTTAATTTGAAATTTGATTATGAATAAACATTGGGGAGAATAAAAGCTACTATGTGATCGGCTATTGGCAGACTTATAACACATTCATAGCAAAAATGTAATTTATGAAGTAGAAATGCAGTTCACCAATACCATCTCACTTATTTTCATCCAGCCTATTAATTTACCTCACCACTTCACCTGTTTCCACTTTTAATTTAGAAATACATATATATATATACACACATATGTGTGTGTGTGTATATATATATATATATATATATATATATACTATGTGTGTGTGTATATATATATATATATATATACACTATGTGGAAACAAGTTTTGTGGTCAAAGCACATCTGTTAGGGAGTCAATATTGGCAACTATTGGGTATTTTTTATTCAACAATATGAGATGATGGATTTATGGTTAAATAACAATGCAAACATGAATTATAGGTCCTAAATAGTGTTTATGTAAGCATGTAGCACTCTTTCACAAGATTAACCTAATAAATCCTAACTAAACTTTTAGTGAAGAAACTAAACTGTGAGTGTTTCTAATTAAGAAGCAAGAGTAGCTGTGAATAGAAAGCATAATCAGCTCTCAATAGAGGCTTTCAGTCAAGATGGAGGCAGGTAGACATGCCTTGCCTCATTGCACAACCATAAGAAGGAATACAACTGACATAAAAATAACAAACAGCCAGACCTGCACAGAAGTCCAACAACCAAGGATTTAAAGAAGCTATATTCATCCAGATAGGTAGCAAGTGCAGAGGCAGGGAGCTGGGGCAGAGAGGACTCAGTGTAATGGTGACAAGCCCAGGACAGAGAGATGGAGAGGTGGCCAGGCAGTGGGAGCCAGAGGAATGGGCAGTCCCACATTCAGGTATGGTGAATAAAAATCAGGGAGACACTTTGTGAGTGAGTGAGCCCAGCCCCAGACCCGACTGCACAGCTCAGGGCTCCAGCGCTGGGGAAAATGAAAGCCTCATAACTTCTG
>PVKM010025523.1:0-19895 GCA_004027735.1 Carollia perspicillata | reverse complement strand
CAGGGCAAAACACATTATTTTAAAGTCACTGCAGAATAGCTTATCAGATGAAAAAGACTATAATTTACTCAACTATTTTTCTATTGTTTTACAATGAGTTCAAGATTTCAACAATTGTAGTTACTCCAGAGTTTGTACCATATACTGTTGCGTCTTATTAGGGTAGAGATGGCAAGTTCTCCAGGGGACATAGGGGTTAAAAGTGACCTCTGCAACCAGCCTACCTGCAGTTCGTCCCAGCTGAACTATGTGCTTGTGCGTGACCTCAGGCAATCTATTATTTAACATTCTGCACTTTGGTTTCCTCGTCTCTGAAATGGAGATATTAAAAGTCCTTTTTTTCTGCTGGCTTATTGGGAAAATTAAATGTGTTAACATTGCAAATGCTCACAATACTGCCTGGCAAATTAAGCTGCTACTAGTAGGGTCCTGTTAGAAAGAAACATATCCCGCCCCTGGTGTTGGTTTTCTAGTGGGTGGACTCCTTTAGTCCAAGAATGGCCCCCTTCCCATCCTCCACCTCTGACATTATTCTCCAGGAAAAGAGGGTGGACCTTCCTTGAAGGGCTTTTGGAAGAAGAAGGGGTATGCGCATTGTAGTGAGTGAGGAATGGCCCCTAAAAAAGATATCTCCAATCACTAATCCCAGAAAGCTATCAGTGTGAACTTATTCAACAAAAGGACTTTTGCAAACATAAGGATCTCAAGAGGAGATACCCTGGGGTGAGGGTGGGCCCTAAATTCAATGGCAGGTGTCCTTTAAGAGAAACGCCAAAGGAGATTTGAGAGATACTCAGAGAAAAAGGTGATGTGAAGTCCCATGTGAAGATGGAGGCAGAAATAAGAGTGATGTATCCACAACCCCAGGAATGTCAGGAGCCACCAGAAGCTAAAAGAGGCCAGGAAGGTTCTCCCCATGAGACTGCAGAGGCTCTTCTGACACCTTGATTTTGGACTTCTCACCTCCAGAATCGTAAGAGAACAGATTTCTGTTGTTTTAAGCTCTAACCCCTCAACCCCGGTTTGTTAAAGCAGCCACATAGAACTAGCACACTGGGGGGTTAAGAGCCCATAGGGACCACATGATTGATTCCGTTTCTGCATGTCCTAGTCCTTAGGGAGGGGGGGCAGGCAGAGCCCACATGGGCAGTTGCCTGTGCTGGGCTGGAGGAATCAGCCTAACACTGATCAGTGTCAGGAAGCCCCCTTGTTGCTAACACATGCCACTTTCTTCCATTCCAGCTCTATCAGTATTAACAGGGATCTTTACATCTCTGTATGTGTACCTGCTTCTTGTCTCCCTCTTAGTGTTTGAACTCAGCAGAAAGGCCCCGTGGCTACCCAAAGCTTTTATTACTTTTGCCTTTAAACACATCTCTCATGTCTGTTCATAGGGTAAGAGTGAAATTTCTTATGCCAGCATCTGGATCCATTTAACTGCTTTCAGACAAACAATCACTTTGCACCCCTGGACATATTTTCACCTTACTTTTAGATGATTTCTGGAGGTTTCTGCCCTGTCTCAGGCTCCTCTGATCTCAGCATTGAGTGTTGGACACTTGCCTGCGACTTGCTTTTTGAAAGTATTCTCTCTTCAAATGTCGAGGCTGACCCAGCATGTATGAGATTTGCCTTCAGTCTGGGTGCAGCGTCATCTCTCCCCTCCTGAGCCTGAGCCTTCCTGCTCCAGTACCAGCTTCCTCTTCCCATGGCCAGCTTTAGTCTCACCAATAATGTGAGCACTGTCACAATTCTGGTGTGCGTTCCCATCCCATGTGCAGAAAATAATGTGTGATGTTTTTATTGGAATTTTATGCACTGTAATTTTTATGCTGTTTCTGCAATTCAATCAATATTTTTTTTTACCTACAAAATTTAGTCTTTCCTGAGTGACCCATGCCTGCAACTCCACACTATTAAAAAAAGCTACTGTCCTTGTCACTACTTGTTAAATAAGTCATGTGGCTCGCTGTCATACTTCATAATGATTTTATACTCCTGATTCTTATTCATTCAACTAGATTATAACAAACCTGGAAATGTGTGTTTCTCAAACTATAACTGGGGTGGGGGGAGCTATGCCCAGACCTCTGTGCTTCAGAGGGTCCCTTAAAGCACGCGCACACACACACACACCAGAAATTACAAGAATCAGGAATGCCTCTGTTACTTGCAATCAGTTGCTTCATGCTGACATAGCATGACCCTTACCCATAAATATCCTCTCTCATGATTCACGCTATTCAGGCCCCAGGCAAATGTGTCCTATATCTCTTGCCCTATGTCCTTGAAAAAGAGATGACTGCATCCAAATGACTTAGTTTGTGGGTTATACCAACTGCTGACTTTGAACATGGATGCTGCTTCAGAATCCAGGGAGAATTGGAGCAGAGGAAGTACTAAGAAAAGAGAGATTAGTTTATCACATCTTTCCTCTCAGATGACATGAATGCATTAAATTATTGCATAATAAGGGAAAATTTTGCAGTAATGTCAAGAGTTCATTTGTTCCAATTCCTGGTACCAGAAAGGAAGAAATAGGTAGGGAATATAACAAATTTAAAAAGCTTAATTTTTTATTTCTAACCTTTACATATTAAGACATACATGGCATGTAGGCCTGCAGTTGTTCTCCTGGGCCCCTCGATGACAAGGGCGGGCCTTATTGGAAGGAGGGCACCATGTCAGATGCTGCTGATATGCCCTCAGCTAGCTCAGGACTGCTCCGCATTCGGGAAGTATCAGCGCCTGCTTGTCAGGTGAATCAAAGCCAAATATGGGAGGTGAAATCTTCCTGCAGGTGTAAGAAGCCGCCTATTTTGAGGTCCACATGTAGGCTCCCTGAATGGGCTTATCAAGGGAGCCTCAAACAGAAACCAGTATAACTCAGCTCAGGGCTAGTATTACCAGCACGACAGCAAGAGGAGACAGGGAACTGTCACAGGAAAAGAGCTTCGAGAACTGACCAGCCTTGAAGATAGGGCTTATCCCAAAAGGTGTCATTTTTCTCTCGTGTAACCGAGGATGTAAATAAACTTCCTCCCACAGAAGAGGGAGGCACAGACCTGGGGAGAATCACAAAACAAAGATAGTGCAGAGGAAATGGGGAACCTCTGCCAGGTCCCCATGTGTGAATTTTCACAACCTTGTAGAAACTCCACTGCACCAAAGTCATGGGCGCTGAACTTTGAGCCACTGCAGCTCGGCAGCCAGAGAGTTCTACAATCAGTCAAGGTACGAGAAATAAAGCAGCCAGCACTCCCAGATGGACCAGTGAGGTTGGGGGTGGTAGAGAAGCAGAGCATCGGGCCCGAGAAAGAGGACTCAGCTACTGTATGCATTTGCCAGGTCATAGTTCCAGCAGACATTCAGAAGTAATTTAATTCATCATGAAGGCATGCTACTTTTCAACTAATACTCTCATCTTTATGAAATGCTAGACTAAGACTTTTCTCAAGCATAACCAAGAAAGGGGTCATACTATTGAGAACTTTAACAAAACTTCTGGTGCCTAGATATGGTCTTTTAAAAAACTGCACTTCTTGCTAAATGACAGAAGGGAACAAAATGAAATGAGAATAAAGCATTTGCATAATGCAAGTGTCATTCCCTAAGATCCTTTAATATATCATATTATAAAATTGATAACTCTAGTAGGAGAAAGCTGGAATACTTCCCAAGCTACAGGTGAGTAATTTAGGCGGCACGGAACGTAACTGACATGCCCTAGACCATGTAGCTTGTACATGTCCCAAACAGGATTCAGTCAGGTCAACTCACAACACAGATTTGACTTCTGCATTTAGCATTGTACTTCTGACCTCAGTACTAGCCACATCTAGTTGACCTGAGCCTATGTATTTACCAGCTAGTGCATTAGTTTCCTATTGCTTCTATAGCAAATCATTATGAACAAGGTGGATGGATTAAGCCAACATATACTTGTTATCTTCAAGTCCAGAATAAACCAATAGGGCTGTACTCTTTCTAAAGGCAGAAAGGGAAAATCTGTTTGCTTGACTCTTCCAGCTTCTAGAAAGCCACTTTCACTCCTTGGTTCATGGCCCTCCCTCCATTTTCAAAGCCCATCACTCACCTCTGCTCTCTTTTTTCCTGACTTTGACCTTCCCAAATCCCCCTTATAAGGACCCTTAGGATTTCATTGAGTCAACCTGAATAATCCAAGATAATCTCCCCATCTCAGGGTCCTTAACTTATATATACCTCCGCAAAGTCCCTTTCACTTGGGAAGGTAATCCCCCCACAAGTTCTGGAGATTAGGGCAGGGACCTCTTTGGAGGGGAGCATTATTCAGCCTACCCATCCCTCCTTAGTGATGGATAATGGCAGGCACATTGTAGACATTTTGCCTTTATTAAGTGCTGGCAGACTTCAGAGCCTCTGATAGACAATGAGGGGTCAGAGTCTCATCCTGGCCCACAGCCCAGCTGGACTGGACAGAATCTGTAGTTCTACAGTTGCAAGACAAAATGCTCTGGGAGATGACAGGAAAATCAACGTAAGTGACGAGAGGAGGCAATGGTCTTCGACAGACTCCTGCTTCTATATGATCAGAAGCCCTGCCCCAAGGGTCCTGTCTTGGCAGAAGCTACACAGCCAAGTGTCTACACAGGCTCCCTGGGTGAGGACAAGCACAGAGAAAGCACTTGATCAAGGAGACAGGGACCTCTCCCTAGGTAGAAGGGGGGAAATTGTTTGCTTCAAAATTGCATGCAAAATCACATGATCTGTGAAGGAGAAGCGGCCAAGGATATTAGACTGACTCCAAGCTCTCTTTCCTCCTCTCACTCTCAGATATGCATCACTCACCAGCTCTGCAAATAACTTAGCTATCCTTGGCTGCAGTTCCTTCATCTGCAAAATAAAAATGACATGGACTTAGTAATAACTGCTGGGAGTGCTAAATGGCTTACAATTCACACTATAGAGAGCCCACCTCAATGCTTAGCATGTAGCTCAAAATAATGATTTTCCTCATTGTGGTTCAATGCTGTACCCAGTTTGCTTCACAGATTGGTTGTGTAAATTCTGGCTCTGTTTCTAACAGCTTTGCTTTCCCTCACTGAAAGATGGAATAATAAATATTTACCTAATGGGGTTACTAAGATCAGATAATTTATCAGAGCTCACAATTCAATTGCTGTGGCCCATAAACTGCTGGCTTGTGACCTGTGATTTATGTGACATTTTCGGAGCTCCCTGTCAAACACATCAGAGACCTATTCTACCAACCTGATGCATTTCAATGTTAATGTATAAATGTAGGCTAGTGCATGGGCCCATCAATGAGTGAGTGTCTGCGTCGGTGATGCTGTCTCTGTTCTGTTCCATGCTTGTTCCCAGGAGGTCTCTTCATTCTGTAACATCTTCTTTTCATCTTCACAGTTCACTTTAAGTCTCTCCTCCCCCTGGAATACACCCGTGCCCCCTCCCTCTCTTGCCTCTCTCATTTTCTGTTGTCTTGCCTTCCATGTTTGGACTGTAACTCTTAATTCATACCAGCCATGTTTCCCTGCAAATAAGCCATCCATGGTGTTACATACAAAACGGAAGCTACCACCCTGACTGCATTCTCATCAGCACTCTCCAAAGCAGACAAACTCACTCCGCTCCGTGGACTCAGCTTTGCCCATCTAGAAGTGGAGGCTGGTCTTTCAACAGCATTCAGCACAGAAGTTATCTGAGTGTGACTTTGCCCACAGGCAGACTTAGCAAGAAGGATCCAGGTGCAAGTCAAAAACACAAGGAGGGACTGGAGGAGAAAATCTGGAAAACAGATCAAGCAATCGGGGTGTGTTACCCTGCAGGCTACTGGAGGATTCCGGAACCATGCTTCTCAGAATTAGCCCACCTGGAGGGCAAGTGACCTGGAGTATTTCTACACAAACTTCTTTGGTCTTGTTTGGGAACTTCTGGGGCAGGGGTCATAAGTTTCCTAGTGTTTCTAGTCAGTCGCATTGTGGGCAGAGTAAACTTTGAACTTTGAGAGAAGAAGCAAGGGCTGGGAGTCGGAAATCTGTCAGGGCAAGGGCATGTGGGAGAGGCACCAACGTCCTCTGCCCCAGGGGTTAAAAACACAAAACTGCAATCAGTTAAAACTGGACTCTAGGGAAAAATGTCTATTCAGTTACTGTGCCTTTTTTTTTTTATCAGTTGTGAATACAGTTGACAAGACTGTATTATACACTTAAAAGTTGCTAAGAGAGTAGGTCTTGAATGTTCTCACTATAATAAGGAAATGATAATTATGTGACATGCTGGAGATGTACCATGCTAACTCAGTGGTAGTAATCACATTGCATTACAGGCATATCAAATCAACACATTGTACACCTTGAACTCAATGTTATGGGCCAATTATATCTCAATAAAACTGGAGGAAAAAAACAAACTCTAAACCTATTTCTACCATATTCTGTATGATTTTAAATTACCCTACTTCCTTTCTCTAAACCTGATTTCCTCCTAAAAATCAATATTACAATATTACCTCCCTACCTTTTGGGATTGCTATAAAAATTAAATACAATAACAAAATTAGTATACTGCTTAGTCCATTTAAATGATAGGAATTATTGTTATTATTAATATTATTAAAGCCAGTATTAGCATAATACAATGGTCTGTACACAGAATACCTACTAAATATTTACTGAATCTAAATTTACATATACAAAAAGTCTATAAATATCTCCAAAGACATTAATGTGAATTTTCCTTATTTGTATTTTTCTACCACACAACCCAGAATGACGAAAAATTACACATATTATTGAAAATAATTCTTCAAGCATCAGGGATGCATTTTAATATATGTTAACAGAATGACTTTGCTCTCCAGCACTACATAGAAAATAAACTAATTAGGAGGAAGAAAAGAACATAAAAAGAAAAATATTCTTCAAAGAAGACATGAAAAGATAGCTATTCTTCAAATATTTATAGGGCTTTGGCCCCAGAGTCTCCAGTGTTTTCATCTCAATTCAACAGCCTCGGGAAGATGGAGGAGGGTGTACTGTGTAGCATGGGGGTGTGGGGAGGGCCTCCAGAGAATTACGAGGTTTCGAGACTCAGCACCACGCTAGGAGGCACTGGACGATGTTCTCTGTCTCCTTTCTCTGGTTATGAAACAGTGGGTAGGGACAGCTTGGAAGTAAAGGGATTTTGAATCTGAAAGACTCAGAAGAAACGAAGATATTGGAAAATAAAAACAGCACTTGATGGTTGTTGTAATAGTTATCGTTTTTTAAGTTGCGAGACATAGAATTTCCATGTTGAGCAGAAGGTACTAGGAGGAATCAGAGAATCAGTTTTTGCCCTGAGACTTTGGAAGGGCTCTCTAGACCTCAGGACAGGGCTGGGTTGTCTTTTGTCCTGGCAGGTGGGTGTCATAAATGCGACTCAGCTCCCATGTCTCCTTCTCTCATTGGCATTCCCAGAGGAAAGAGCAATCCAGCAGGAGATAGCTGGCTCTGCTGCGGGTCAGCCAGCGGTGCGGAAGGGCAGAGCCCCATGGCATAGAGGTGACCGCAGAGCGGGGGGCAGCCAACCCCTGGCATTTTGTGGGGCTTTGTGCTCTCAAATTTTGTGCTGGTCTGTACTCTCTGTTCCACATTTTATTCTTCTCCTGCTAGGGCTTTTGAGAGACTTCAAGTAGGGAGAGGCCAATGGTTTCTTTCAGCTGAGAAGCAGCTGACTCCAGAGAGTTATGTAATGAAGACTGGGGCCAGGAGGCAGGTGGCAGAGAGCTGGTGAGTGTTAGGCTGTCAGATAAAGGAATAAAATGTTCAATGTGTTTTCTAAGTTGTCCAGACTAGTTCACTTAAGGCTGTGAAGCTGAGATTCAGGACAGATGTAAAGCGGAAGAGAGCTACAATTAATTAATTCAAACAGATTTAAAAGATAGGAGAAAACATGTACCTGTGTTGCGTCATTTAATCCTAAGAATACCCTGGTGAGTAAAGATCGATAGCTCCATTTTATAAAGAAGAAAAGTGATGCTGTAAGCAAACATGTTTTTTTAATACCAGCTCTGAGGCTCCACCCCAGGCACTGGCCACATGCTATGCTTTGGGGTTGAAGTGACCCTAGTAAAATCTCATACCATCCCCACAAACTTTTATTTTTAGTAAATTTTCTTGAGTTACAATTTACATACAACAAAGCACACAGATGGTAATCATGAACTTCGATAATTTTTGGCAAATGTATATACTCAAATTGTTATTACCTCCCACCATGTAATGGATTATTTCCATCACCCTAACAAATATGTTCTGATTTCTACCATTTCATATGAATAGACAAATACAGGGATTATTTGGGAGGGGGAGCTGGGTTCTTTTGTGAAATATAATTTCTTTATATTCATCCATGTTATTATATGGATCAATTATTATTTTTTATGATTGAATAGTACTCCAGTAAGGAAATACACCATCTTCTTTTTTTCTTACTCATGATTCATTCTCCTGGTAATGAGCACTTGAGTTTTTCCAGTTTATTAAGAATTAAGTTGCTATGAATAATTGTATTCGAACTGTTTGATGACACATGTGGCCTTTCCTCTTGGGTAATTATCTAGAATTAGACTTCCTGGATCATAGGGTACATGTGTTTTTACCATTATGAAAAATTGAAAAACTGCCCACCAATAATTCAAAAGAGTTCAAGTTACTTCACAATCTCACCAGTATTTGGTAATATCCATTTTAAATGTTTAGCCATTTTAGTGAATGTGACATGATACCTCACTTTGGTTTTAACTTGCATCTCTTTATGAAAAATAATGTTGAACACATTTTCATGTGCTTACTGGCCATTTGTATTTCTCAACTTATTTACTAAAGTTGGGTTGCTTGTGTCTTTATTATTGAATTGCATGAGTTCTTTATACATTCTAGATACAAGTATTTTTTTTTCCAAGTGTGTATATTGCATACTCCTTCTAGTGTGTTACTTTCCTTTTAGCTTTCTTAAGGGTGTTTTTTAATGAGTATACATTTAAGTTCAATTTGTGATTTATTTTATGGTTAGTATTTTTTGTGTTCTAAGAAAATTTTGCACATCCCTCATATCTGTGAACAAATTTTTTGTTTTCTTCTAGAAATTTCATAATTTTAGCTTTACAGTTTGTGCTATGATCTTTGCTGAGTTAAATGTCACAGTTAAATGAGATATGTGTTGAGATTCATTTATTTTTATAAATGAATAGTTAGTTTGTATAGCACTATTTGTTCAGATTTTTTCCCTTGAATTCACCTTTTAGCCTTAGTTGGAAATCATTTTAACATCGACAGGAAGCATTTTGTGAACACCTACATGATGTCCAGAGTGTTTGTAAGCACTATCTTTCACCAAAGTTTGACACTTCTAAAGAGATTAAATTTTGTCCCTTTATCAAAACTTAGATTCCACAAAAAGTTTAATTACTGTAACTTCTTACTAGTTTCACCCAAATTACATTTAGGTAGAAAAGAAAAACTCCTAAATGTGTCTAGAAAGAAAACCAAAAGAACAGGCTATATTAAAAGGATCAGAAAGATATTAGATTTGAAAATCAAAAACACTGGCTGCCAGGAGACAGTAAAAAATGCCTTTGGGGATCTGGAAGACAATATTTTGAAACTTAAGCTCTATACTCAGCTCAAACATCAATTATATGTGAAGATCAACTGAAAACATTTTCAGGTGAGCAACTTCTTCCAATGGTACTTTCTTAACACTCTCTAGGAGAGAGCTATTGGGGGGTATGGTAAAATAAGAAACTAAAACAAGATATGGAGAGCTATAAACAAGACATGGAAGGCATGAGATCCACAACAGAGAGGATACAGATAATAGGCAATGAGAATCCTAGGAAAATTGTGAAAGGAAAACCCTAGATCTTGTTTATGCATCTGCACCAGAAATAAATCAATACAGACAAAAACATATCAAAAATTTCCAGGTTGCCCAATACCTAGAAATACCACTCTCATTTTCAACCCATTCTTGCTTAGACTAGTAACTGGGAAAATTTCCTTAAGCTGCCTTGGCCTCTGTTTTCAAAGTTCTTGAATAGGGTCTGGTGATTTCTCCTGCACACAGGACCATTAGTCCTGGACACACCATTGACAAGCACTCAATAAATGAATCAGCTTTGTCTCTGATATAAAATTATCTTGGCACATCACAGAATTGCACAGTTAAAATAAAAAAAAAATCTCCAAATACTGAATTGGATCCAACTTCCATTGTACAAAACACCAACAGCTGGCCATTGAGCGACTGATATGTGCCCAGCATTCTGTTTGATGGTGTGAGGAAAATTAGCATTTTAGGAACAGATTTTTATGTCATAAGAGGTCTTCTTGACAGGCAACATCAATGTTAGGACATTTCAGAACCAGAGAATGTTAAAGATACAGGATACCTTAAAGGATTGATCGCCCCTATCACACAGAGAAAGGGACAGGGGACCTGTGGAGTTGAGATGTTCTCAGAACTATGTAGACAATGAAGGAGAAATATACCAGACTGGGGCGGAACAAGTTCACAGATCACTGTTCTTTTGAATGCAAGAGTGACTTTTATTTTTGTTATTATTATTGGCTGAAACATTTCTCCTCATCATATGTGACATGGAAGTTCAATAAATATAATCAAACCTTCTCTGTTTGAAGTAGGACCCAGATGTCCAAAGTTATACCCACCTGGGCCCTCCAAGGAACCTTACAAAACTGGCTATCCAAATATCACCAGCAGAACCTGTCAATAAGACAAAGGCGAGTTTATTGCTTACAGAGGTGACGGAAAACACCATCTTCACGAAGCTTTGGCCATGACTCAGCATGGGGGTGGTGAGATAAGAATTTACTCAGACTTGGCACTTCAGCATTTAAAAAGTACTTCAGTGTGAAGACTTGATAATAATTGGATAAGAATCATGATACAACATTCTGGCATTGGTGAAAATGGCAAGGTGTAGACTTTGAAGTAAAAGATGCAAAAAAAATTTAGGGCTCAGGCTGCTTTTTGGTGCTTTCCACTGAAAAGTAAATGGGTCTTCTAGGAAGTTTCTGAAATGAATGCTCCAATCATTTAGTTGGGCAGGACAATTCCAGAAAAGTCAAGTAATGTAATGAAGACAGTAGAATAGCGAAGCCAAGGTAAGTAGACCGCAGAGAGTTTTTTCTGTTCTCCACACTCAGGCTGAGTAGGGGCTGTGGGTAGAGAACTGACTTTCAGAATTTGAGGGGTTTTTGGATCAGAGCTAGAACATCACCCTCACCCTTCTGAGCCTCCACCAGTCAACCCTTAATGTAGCCAGCACCCACTACAAGGGACCCTAGCTTTACTCTCTGGGAAAGTTGTGAAGACTCACAATGATTCACACTGGCCTTCTAAACGTGTATGTTTTGTTCTGTGCTGGCTTTTCTAAGATAGATACAAGCCAATTTTAAACAGCATCATTTTATCATGCTCAAAAGATACACTGATATTTTATTGATACCACTTACTCTCATTTCATCAGTTGTGCATGTCACTATTTTCTTCTTCAGTCATAACTGCTTCCTTAAATGTGAGATCATTGTTTGCAACAAGAAAATTGTGAAGTCTCTTCTGTCATCTAATCTAGTGTTTTACCTCCATGCCTTCTCCTCAGTCTGTCCACCACCATTCATGTTGATGTCCCATGAAGCCTCATTAAACTCTACCTTTAGACTCTGCTGTAAATAAGACTTGCCTTCACTCAAGGTCTGGCTTCATCCCACTTCTGGCCATCCCCTTGACCCAACACAGCTGGCCCAGCCCCAACCCCTTGACCATGTGCTGCTGTCAGTCCAGAATGTTGGGGAGATCCAACTTTATCCCATTGGGGAAGCGTTTGACACCCGGCCTGCCTGCCTATACTTTTTGGTGATACTTTTATGTTGACACAAGGTTTGGCAAATAATAAGCATTGAGAAATGTATTGAACTCTCAAAAGACATAATTAGCCACAGAGTTCCAAAATATTGATTCCCCCAGCTACAAAACAAGACCTTCTCTCCTCCACCTTATTGATTATGTTTCTACTTGTTGCTAAATAGACTAGGTAATGATAGGGATGCTCTATCCTATCAAATGAAATAACATCTCTTGGAGATAAATTGAAATGAACCTTGTCACAAAATACTTCAAGATAGTATGCTGGCTACATTGCTTTATCTGAGTATGACGTGCTTGCATTCTAAAAATGGGAGTGGTGATGTTTATCTGATAGCAGTTGTCAGAATTAGAGGTTGAAACTTAATGTACCAGATACATGGTATACAGTCAGTCCATTTGCAATAGTTATTATTTTTACTTTCTTTGGTGGGTAATTGATCTTCTATGTATGAATATAAATACTTTCAAAAGTAGATATTGCTGTAGAAGCTATATAAATTCCATTAACATATGTCCCAAATGAAAAAGCTGCATTAAAAAGAAGAGGAGAAGGGAAAAGGAAGAGGAGGGGGAAGAGGAAGAGGAAAGAGAACTCAGATTTGCTGAGATTTTACCAAGCACCAGGCACTACAGAAAGAAAGCAGCACACCTCGACTCACTCACCAGGTACCATTATTATCATTCTGCCTCACAGGTAAGGAAGTTGCTATCCAATGTGCCATAAACAAGTTGGATTCTAGCAACTGTCCAGGGGTAGCAGTTCTTTCCCATACCGTTGAGGAAACCTGGACAGAAATTAACCCACATAGCTCGAGCTCACAGAGATATCCTGATGCATCTTGGGTCCCATCCCAGGTCTACCTGCTCCTAACATTCACACAGTTTGGGGGCCTCCAAGACTTAATAATAAGAAAATGTCATGTTCACTTGCAGAACTCTATTTCCAAATTCATGTTTTCCTGTACTTCTTTGTTACAAGAAACCAAAGCATACACTCTATTTGAATGAGAGGAGAATTGTTTTTGAGAAAGTACCCTCAGTGACCTTAAAAAGCAGTGACACTCTCTTATTTCAATAGCTTTTGTTCCAAAGGGACAGAATAGGTTACATTAAGGGGAGTCTGTTGAGAGGTAGGCATTCATGCTTCTGTTCATTGAACCAACAGACCATTTGAGCACCCTATGTGCCAAGAATCATGCTAGGTATGGGTCATGGCTTTTGATAGCAGTGATTCTTTCTAGTGCTGGTTAGATGTTTCTTTTGTTGAGAGGAAGGAGGGCGAGTGGACAGGGGATGAATCTGGGGTGTTAACACTGATAATAATGATTGTCATCTTATTGTATGTGCCCTCTGAACCAGTACTGCATTAAGTCCTCTGTATGGTTTATGTCACCTCATCTTCACAGGTGTCAGGTGAGCACTGCCACTATTGCAATAGCATCTCTTCTGATATATAATAAAACAGTTGCTGAGAATGGATACGTGATTTACCCAAAGCCATACAGCTTGTAAGTGGCAGAGATGCTGATCAAAACCAAAGGCCTTGACCATTAAATTCTCCGGTGGCAGCACACAGTGTGATGCATAGTAAAGCAAAAGACAGACCATGGGCAGGAACCGAAAGCTAATCAACTTTTGCCAGAAAGTTCAAGCCAATGAAGTGAGCTTGGAAGCAGTGCCAGGATATAAACCTAAATCCTGAAAATTAGACCAAGTGCAGGCAGAAGTGAGGCAAAGCTCAGTGAGATGAATGAGACCCCCTTGTGCAAAGATAAGGGCCACCGTCAAAAGCAATGAAACCAGATTTACTGTTTGCATCATGCTCTTGCTCTGGTCCCTTATGTTATAATCCATGGGTCTCATGTGAGCCATTATCTGGCATAATATAGCTGCATGAACATCACAAAAAAGTGTTCATTTCTCATCCTCAGTCTTGTAAAACAATCGACAGGTGAGCCAGTCATAAATTCCCATTGCATAAAGAAGCACCAATGTCAATAAAATTTTGAGAGTGAATATATAACTTCCCAATAGCGGCAAATTCCCCATCTATAAGAGTAAAGCTTAAACTTAATGTAACGATTCAGTCAGTTAGTCTGTCATTCTCAAAAAATGCTTTGTGAACATCTACTTTGCACCAAGCTGAAGACACTTGAAGTCAACAAAAATGAAAGGACAACAAGATGCCTGGATCCATAGAGTGATATTTCAGTGGAAAGAGAAAAATTCAAAAGAAGCTAAAATTAAAGTATTTCTGACAATGATGAGTACTGTGAAGGAAATTAAAAAGAGCCATAGGATAATAAGTGACAAGGGAGATAAATCACTTTCTCTGAATTGCTCATAGAAGGCTTCTTGGGAAAGAGCCTGGTAGAGTGAAGGAAATGAGGTGACCAATGAGTGAAGCAAAGGGAGCATGATGTGAGTTTTTAGTAAAGGCATGGGCTGCCTTTTGTCACATTTTGAGGACTGTGGTACATAGGTCAGATTTTATTCTGAAAGCAAAAGGAAACCATGGGAGGATTTTAAACAGTGAAAGAATGATATAATCTGATGGATACTTTAAAATCTCTCTACAGCTGCAGATTCAAGTGGTGGGGAGGGGTGAAGCTATTTTATAACTTCAATCCAGAGATAATATTAGTATGCAGTAGCCTAGGTCCATGGAGGTGGAGAAGCATGAAGACACTCAGGATGGATTTTCAGGATGGATTTGGGAGGAAGACCTGTCGGTGAACTGGTTGGGAGTTTGGAGAGAAGTGTGATCAAGAATGACTTCAGGTGTCTGCCTTGAGCCATCAGGTATGGTGGTGCCACGTTCTCAGAGACATTAGCCGAGGGACAGCTTTGGGATGCAAGAGCACCCGGTTCCTCTTTTTCGTTAGATTTGATATCCCTTTAGCTATCCAAGGGGAACAGTCAAGTAAGCATCGGAAAAACTCTTGGGCTCAAGGGGGTTTTCAACACTGAGGATATAAACTGGGGCATCATCAGCTTACCGAGGTTCTTTAAAGCTAGAGATCCAGATGAAATCCCCTAGGAAAGAGCACGATCGAAAGGGGAAAGGGGAACGTGCCCCAGACACTCAGCAGTTGAGAGCTGCAGAGAGGAGCAGAGGTTTCCCATGAGGGCTGCCCCCGCCGTATAACCCTTCATTGAAACTGAGGGAAATTTTTGCCTTTAAAAGCCCTGTCCTATCATTCAGGGAAGTGCTCAGAGCCAAGTCACAGAGGCAGGTGAGAGGTATGCCTGGGGAGACTATTCTGAGTCACAGGAAATCAGTCTTTTAGGGGAAGTGTCTCATTTCTGCCTGCACCCAGACCCTGTTTTCAAAATTTAGCTTAATTTTTAAATATTATTTAAAGAGATAAGGAGGAAGAAGAGGAAATCCCTCTCTCTCTCTCTCTCTCTCTCTCTCTCTCTCTGTCTCTCTCTCACGCACACACACACACAGGAAACCAAAAGTGAATAGCCAAGAACATTACATCTCAGAGTTAATCAAGGAATTTCAAGAAGCTTTAAAGTGCCCATTAAAGAGTCATCATGTCAAAGTGGAGAACAGTTATGACCAAAGGGGACAGTATCACTTAACTCTAGCGTTAGGGCTTGTATGTATTCTGTCTCATTTTCCGAAAAGTGTTCTAAGAGAGAAACGGTACACAGCCAGCTCAGAAAAGATCAGACAGGGTAGATGAAGGATGCAGAGGCGCTGAGGAAAGAACTGAGACAACGTCTCTGCTGCAAAGCACATGCGGTCCCAGGAGGCAGAAGGCTGCGGCAAACGCCAGGGGAGGAGAGACTGCAGGGTCAGCGGGCACTCCAGGGTGCGCAGCAAATCAG
The DNA here is from genome assembly GCA_004027735.1 of Carollia perspicillata. Classification (NCBI taxonomy): domain Eukaryota; kingdom Metazoa; phylum Chordata; class Mammalia; order Chiroptera; family Phyllostomidae; genus Carollia; species Carollia perspicillata. The sequence continues at coordinate 4,121 of PVKM010025523.1, read as the reverse complement.
GTCTATAGGTGTGAGGCACAAAGACGACTCTTTGCTTTCAAAAAATAACAAACGGCTGTTGATACAAAACTTACAATATTGTGAAGTTTTTCCGTATTTTCTTTCTTCCTCCATTGAATTCTTCTCCTTTGCCCATGTAGCCTCATCGTTTCTGGAGCGGGTGCATTCTGAAGAATGCCAGGTGTACCAGTGTGATCTGTGAGTGAAGAGAATGTAACAAAAAGAAAATCGGACTATTTTTCTGTGTGTGTTATAAGAAAATGGTATATATCTACCACATATATATAATGTATATATATTTATATATGTGTGTTATATGTCTATAACATATATATTATGTGTGTATATACATACACATTTTTAGTGTTAATTTTGATGGAAGGGTCATCTGAATGAATGAATGAATGAATGAATGAATGAATGAAAGAGTCCTCTGTAGGGTGGGGGGCAGGGAGACTCAAGTAATTGAAGGGAAGTCTTTCACAGCTGCTTTCATACAAAGAAGCTGGTTTGGACAGGGGTCCACACCACCATGTAGAAAACATGGGAAGCTTACAGCTTTCCACCAAGGACTAAGATGTCCCTTGCTCTGGATCTGTATGTGTGTGCAAAGGCCCAATCAAATCGTTCATTCTTTCCTTGGAGAGTAAAATATGGGGTCAGACCATCTGAGTTTGAAACTCATCTTTGAGACTTAATTGTTAGGTGGCTTTGGGCAAGTTACTCTTTGTAAATTCGCTCTCTTATTGGTCCAATAATGACAGTGATGCTGATAATGGTGATGATAAGAACTTCACTGAATTATAGTGGGAATTAAATTAGTTAATATCTGTAAAATACTAAGCACATAGAGGTTCCCGAGAGATACTATTATTATGATTCTTTCATGAAACTCACATGAACTGAGAACCCACTGTGTACAAGGGACTCTATCCTTGTAAAAGAAGTAAGGCCATCAACATCTGGAATAACAAATCCAGTCCAATACGCAGGTACAAGCCCTCTGCCCTGGGAGCCATAGCTCCATCTCCCCCTTCAGACAACAGCATCCTGGTCCATTGTTTGTATTACCGATGCCCCGACACCTGAATCACAGAGTGCCCCTCTCCCCTATGTCTTCTAATCTTCCTCTAGTTCATCAAAACACTACTCAAAGCCCAATCCCAGGATTCTTTATTTTCTTACATTCGCTGATGTTTTCTCTATCAGCCACTCACTGCCACTGACAGCTGCTTCCCTTATGAAATGGTAAACCCAACATCCAACCCTTCGGCTTCCCACTCTTCAACTTCTCCACATCTTTGCTCTCTTCACATCCCATGGACAGAAGCTCAGCCAGAGGAACACGCAGACTTGCTTGGGGCAGGGCAGGAAGTCCTCACACTCTGGTGCAATGCTTTTCCCAGGCAGACGTGTGCAAGGATCACCCAGGGATCTTAATAAAACACAGATTCTGATTCAGTAGGTCTGGAGGGAATCCTGAAGTTCTGCAACTCCAATAAGCTCCCTAGTGATGCTGATACAAGGACACAGTGCGAAGAGTGAAGTTCCAATAGTCCTCATATTGCCATGTTCCAGAGGCAAGCTCTGAGCCTTGGAGATTCAGGAATATAATTTATGTTGGCATCTTGAGTAAAAAATTCTCCTTTCTGTGGATGACTCACATTAACCAAATTCATGCGTGTAATGAATACAGGCAGAGAGGCAAGAAATGGGCCATAATAATATGCAACCATCACAAGGATCAAAATGTTTAAACCCATATGGCCAGCCATTACTGCTCTTGGGCTGATTTATAGGCAAAGTTAACAGTAACTAGGATGTAGACTGGAAAGTATGGAATCAGAACACGGATAGTTGGATGAATCAAGTGTGCATATATCTCACAATTTCTTATGTGTCCTCAAATTCAAATTTGTTAGCTGCTACCGCTCTGATTCTATTTTTCTTTTGATTTTATGTCTAACAGACCCCATGCCAAGACATGTATTCTTTCTTCACATTCGTTAGAACAGTAGAAATTCTTCATCTGCAACATCCACCTAAAGGCAGGCTATTGATTGAAATTTACAGAGTTTATGTACTTGAACTGCAAAATAATAACAGCAATGAACACTGATATTTAGCGAATGCCCGCTGTAAGCTAAGCGTGGGTGTTACCATTTTATATGCACAATATCACTATAAGATAGATGCTATTATTATCCTATTCTATGAAAGAGAAGAGACAGTGAAAGGTTTAGTAGGTGCCAAAGTTGAGATTTAGAGTCAGACAGGCTGGCCTCCAAGACTGAGCTGTTACCCGAGAGTTGCAAAGTACTTCATCGCCACACTGTACATTTTTTAAAGTACAGTATGTGAAGAGAACATATAATACTGGAAGAAACAGTTTCACTTAAAAATATACTTATGTAAAATAAAGTGTGGGTCTTCATACAGTTAAAATGTATGAATTATAGCTATCTACCTGAATTTTTTGGACTATAAGACACATCGGACCATAAGACACACCTAAGTTTTAGAGGAGGAAAATAGGGGAAAAATTTTGAAGCAAAAAATGTGGTAAAATATTTAATAACATAAACAACATAGGCCACTGCCCCCCACCCCCCCACACACACACAGAAAACCAGGCAAGCTACATTCAAACTATAAAACACACCCCCATTTTCCTCCTAAATTTGGGGGGGTTGCATCTTATAGCCTGAAAAATATGGTATATCAACATGGATTAACTCAGAAACATTACAAAGCCTCCATATAACATTAAAATATGTATATTATGATTTCACATATATAAAGTTAAAAAAGAAAATATCTGACTTGCAAATAAGACAGAAATATTACCACTAAGACAGAAAGAATTCCTTTCAACATCATCCTGGAGCCTTTTCTAACAAGTTCACTAAGGACCATCTAACTTAACCTCTGCTTAACTTACTACTTACTACTTACTAGGATCTGGAAGTAGTAAACAAGAAAGCTCTGGAAAATAAATGTTAACTTTTGAAGGTTGATAAGTTGCCCATGACTTCTATCCATTGAAAGAGATAAGCCCAAAGTTTATAGTCTTGTGGACCTGGAGGACAATAGAGGTTTTTTTCTAACTCAGCTATTCTATTTCATAACTTTTTCTATTTATTAACTTTATACTCTAGTCTCTCACCTCTTTTGAACCAGTTCTATCATCTTACTACTTCCCTCACTTCTGAGTTAAATGCATTGCTAACGTGCTCTCACTCCATGAATGCAAAGAAGGGCATCGTTTTCACTTTTTTAAGTTATATTTTAACAAAATGTATAAACATGTAACACTCAGTTAAATCTTATTTTTAAGGTTGCTTCCGTATTTAGTAAACTTGTAAAGAAAAGCACAGGACTGATGAACACATTCTGGAAAGCAGTGGCTTCTGGGAAAGATGGAGAAAGATGTGGCCCGGGGGGAACAGGACGTTTAAAAATCTGCTGCTGCTTGACCTGGGTTTGGGCACCTGGCTCTCTTTATATTATCACTATAATTAATGAGATGTGCTCATCCATGTTTTCGTAGGTAAAATATTTTGATATAAATACCTAAAATACATGTCAAAGTATTTTATTTATTGTGACTATTTACCATAAACCAATTTTTAAAATTTAAGTGTATATCATGTGTTTATGGAGACATCAAAATTATTCTTGTCATTTTACATTTTCTTATCAAATTATACGTTGTCATAGTTGTAACTGTCCATTTCAAAAGAAGTTCTATCCATGTAACATGGAAAATACTGAAAGCTTTAATAGCCCCTGCTGCCTCTCGCCTTCAGTAATTGCTGTTGTGAACCATCCATCCATCTCTTCACCCGTCCATTTGTTCATCAATCTATTCATTCTGTTCATCAACTATCCGCTTAACCATCAACACTTCAAGCACATATCACGTTCCTGACTTTTTAAATACGCTTTCACAAGGAAGGTAGGTATTTACAAGTAATTAAACTGTGATAAATATTAAGAAAGGAAAATGCAGCAGAAAACCATAGAACACAAAAGGGAAGTTCAGGGAACCAGAGAAAGCTAGTTAATACCTAATTTTTAAATCCTTCATTTCGTATTTTTCGGATGAATTGGCATCCCTC
>PVKM010025522.1:0-19893 GCA_004027735.1 Carollia perspicillata | reverse complement strand
GTTGTTATAGCAGTGCCCTTTCTGAATTGTATGCCCCAAATTCACATACTCATCTTTATTTTTCTTTAAATTAAAAATAAATATTGATTGATTTTGAGAGAGAGAGAATCAAATAAAGATTGATTGATTTGTGGTTCCCTTACTGATGCATACATTGGTTGTTTCTTGTATATGTCCTGACTAGAGATTGAACCTGAAAACTTGGCTATCAGGTGGAAAGTCTAATCAGCTGAGTGAATAGGCCAGGGCTTATCACATACTGATCTTTCAATAGCTATTTCTAATGTGAATCAGCTGACAACTCCATTTGGCCTTTCTTCAGTTTTCACGAAAGTAGACTTGGAACCCTTCTAACTTGCAAGAGCATATATATCACACGAATATTTTCAGGCAGACTGATCCTCTTAAAACAAAATATTTATCTTGGACTGCCCTCTGGAAAGATTCTCACATCGCCAGGATATAGATGCCCCCGAGCTATACACCTGTTTTAAAGCGAGGAGCACAGATGATACGGCCGATGTGAACCCCAAGAAGGTGTGTACAGTATCTGCCAGGAAGAACTCCTCCTGGTTAATGGCACAAATCTATAACCACAGCCTAGGAGCCATTACTGACAGAGAAGGGATGCGCGCGTGCGCACACTCCCACACCGATGGGCTGCTACCTGTTCAATGGGAGCTGTTCAGTTACATCCTCATTTGCATGTATACTGACCAATCAAAATGACTCATAATGACCACTCAGAGCGCGTGAAATCAACCAATCAGGGCACTGCTCTTCGGACCCATCAGAGCGTGCAAATTTGGATTTCTCATTTGCATACGAATGGACCAATCAGGAACCAGGGTGGGAACTTTATAAAACAGGGCTCCCGCGCCTCGTTTCTGGAGGGCACATGTTGGCTTTCCTCTTGAGGCCGCTTTTCTCCCGCTGGTTTGCAAGTTGTTCACCCGAATCAAGTTTGTCCTTTCTCCGCACCCGAGCCTGGGGACACCGGTCGATGCCAGATGCGTGGCCGCAAACTTTTGTTGCCGTCAGACAGAATGCGAGAAGTGTTGAGAACAGCACCTTCAGAACGACGGCATTGGAAGAAGCGGCCCGAGGAGATCTAACACTCGCACGAGACCAGGAAGACAGGACTGGCCAGGGAGGTCGGGGCGCATTCGGAGACACGCGTGTCCCAGAGGCCGAAGGAGGACGAGTCCGAAAGGCGACAGCGCACGCACTTTCGCAGCCTCGGTGAGAGAGCAGATCCCAGAGTTCTGTAGTTGGCGACCCAGGACCTGACACCGGCGCAGGGGCAATTCCCAAAGAGTTGGGGTGCGTAAGGGGGGTGTGAAGGCTTCAAAGAAGCTCCGCTGGGAGAGTGGGGAAGCTGGGGAGGGAAAGCGAGTTGCCCACTTCCGCCTTCCTACCTTTCTCACCGGGAAAGGGCGGCCGCGGGGAACCAGGGGTCGACCAGGAGCGCCTCCCAGGAACCGGAAGGGGCCGGGCAACGGGACGCGGCGCGGGCTTCCGCGTGGAGACAGGAGGACGCGGGCGGGGAGGAAGCGGCGGAAAACTGGGTTTTCGGTATCTCGTCATCGTGCCCGTGTGTGACCTCGCTGGGATCCGTTTCGCGGCCGGTGGGATTTTCTGCCTGTCCACGTTAGAGTCTTTTTTCCCTTGTGCACTGTGTGATCTTTCCCTCTCGTTCCATCTTGAGCTGCTCGTTTTCCTTGGAAAATCGTGGCACTTTGAGTTGTCCGTTGAGGTTTTATTCCCTCGGAGGGGATTTACTCGGATTTCTGCAAATCATGTCAAGCCGCCACCGTGGAGTAGGAATTCAGACGACAGACCCATTCGAAGGCTGGCGCGGTGGGGACAAGTTCCTCGGGAAGGTTTTCCCGCTGCCCCAACCGAGACCAGACCGTGCACATCCCCTCGTTGTCCTGTGGGGCGAGGTGGGCTGGTTTCCTGTCCGAGGGCGTGGCCCCTGGGCAGGGCACCGGGTGGGCGAAGTCTCCCGGGAACCCTGCACCTTGGGGCATCCCGGGCTCTACCTACAGGACTCATGTCTTTGCAGCTGCTCAGTCAGTAACTCCAGGCCGTGGCTTTGCACCTGCGTGCCCCCTGGGGTTTCTGCTTTCACTTCACCTTGGCCTCTGTGTGTTCTCTTCCTTTCGTGTTCGTCAAGCGGTGTGTTTTTAAAGAAGATGCTTATAGGTTTTATCCAGTAGTTCAGGATGTCAAGTCTGCCCCGTGACTGGAAAAAGAAGCCCTGTGTTCTGTTATCATAACTCCAGTTTTGATAAGGAGGACAGGAGCAGTTTTTTGACTGCTCAGTTTACAGCATATTAATCCTGTTGCTATGCAGTTGTTGCTGGAAAATAGTGTGTGGGTTCAGGGTTTCTAAACCAACCATTTCTTGGATGCCCAGAGAAGGAAGGAAGGCGAGGGCCTTGGTTTGCTGATTACAAACCATCTCCATGGTCACAGGTTGCTGGGCTCAGTCGCTTCGTTCAATGTTTTCCCTGCAGCGTTCAGGCAGCGGTAGCTTCTTCTTTTTTTTTTTTTAATCAGTTTTCAGCTTCTGGTGTTTGCTGGTGAGAGGAAGGAGTGTATGCCTGCTTGTGCAGACATGTGCAAAGCAAGAGAAGGGAATATGCAACAGGAGAGGGGAGCAAACTCAAAGGATAATTGATTTGTTTCCATGGGACCCTATGGGAATAACCTACTCACTTTTGTTTTCACTTTTACAGCGGGTTGGGGAAAGAAGAGGAACTCAACCCATTCAGGTGAAAGTTCTAAATCTGAAGATTTATTGTGTCTCACAGATGATCCCCATTTAAATAATCAGAATTAGAAAATACTTGAAAAATTCTAGAATAATAATCTGGCATAATTTTAATGTGACTTTTAAAAAAAGATTTATTTATTTATTTATCTTTAGATAGAGGAGAAGGGAAGGGAGAAAGAGAAGGAGGGAAACATCAGTGTGTGGTTGCCTCACACACACTCCTACTGGGGGCCTGGCCTGCATCCCAGGCATGTGCCCCCGACTAGGAATCAAACTGGTGACCCTTTGGTTCACAGGCCAGCACTCAATCCACTGAGCCACAACAGCCAGGGCTAATGTGACTTCCTTATTGTTTCTAAGTTTCAACAGAGGCCACAAAAACTAAGAGCAAAACTACAAATACTTAAGGACCTTTACATTCTAAAGCAAGGTACAAGATTGTCTGCATCAGTCAGGGTTCCCTAGAGAAAGAGAACCAATAATTGGTATTTGTATATATATTTAAGGTATTGGTTCATGTGATTATGTAGGGTGAAAAGTCCCAAAATCTATAATCGGCCCGGGAGAACTCATCTGAAAACTGGCAGGCTCAAGATCCAGGAAGAGCCAATTTTGTTTTTAGTCCTCACCCAAGGATATGTGACACGTTTTACTGCTGTTAGAGAGGGAGGAAGAGAGAAACATTGATGTGAGAGAAACGTCAGTCGGTTGCTTCCCTTACGTTCCTGACTGGGGATGGAACCCACAACCTAGGTATGTGCCCTGATCATAAATTAAACCCACAACGTTTTGGTGTATGGGATGATGCTCTAAACTGCTGAACCACTTGGCCTGGGCCAAGAAGAGCCGATTTTCCAGATGAAGTTTGAAGGCAGAGAAAGACTAATACATGTCTTAGCAAGGCAGTTAGACCGTGGGAATACCCTCTTACCAGCCGTTTTGTTCTATTCAGGCCTTCATCTGATTGGTTGAGGCCCACCTCCATTAGGGCCAGCAACCCACTTTACTCAGTCTACGAGTTCAAATGTTTAAAAAAAATGTTTATGTGTATTTATTTTTCACAAAGTCACGCTTGAGAGAAACATCAATGTGAGAAACATCGATCAGTTGCCTCTCAGACACACCTTGACTGAAGACTGAACCTGCAACCTAGGCACATGCCCGGACCAGGAATTGAACTGGTGACCCTTCGCTTTGCAGGATGGTGCCCAACCAACTGAGCCACATCAGTGAAGGCCCAATTCAAATGTTAATCTCATCCAGAAATCTCACAGACACACACGGAATGATGTTTGACCAAGTGTCTAAGCACCCCATGGCTCAGTCATGTTGACATATAAAAGTAAGGGATCATGATAAGCTCCTATGTAAGGACACATAGACATCACACTGTCCTTGTGGAATTGCAAAGGGTTTAAATGAAACCTGCTTCTGCCAGCCAACGGTGTCCCTGTATAGCTTTGGCTGTCTGTATGAGAGCAGGCTAAGGTACACTGACATATGAAAAGAGAGGGTCAGTCTTACCATATTGGGGAAGAGGGGATGCTTCCCTGCCCCAATTTCAAGCCAGCTGAGAGGGGCTTTAAGAAAACCCTTGGAGAGCTTGACATATGTTATTTGGAGTTTGGGGAACAGAGGAATTAGTATTAGATATGGGTCTGGAACTCTCTCTGCCTGCAGCAGAATACAGATAGGGCTATAATAGGAATGGCAGGGCAATGATTCAAGTGTTTGCTGAGGACCAGGCATGGGCCCTTTGGAGGAACTTGGGCTTGGGGCAGTTCCTAAAAGGGACCCTGTCTAAGAGGTGTCCTCAGCAGAAGGGTGGACTGTTAGAAGCCAGGAGCTTGAGGGACAGTCATGATTGCCTGGCTGGAAAGGCGCAAATCAAGAGAACTCAAGATGGAGATGGGACTCCAGAGAGCTCACGAAGTCACACTTGAGAGAAAACAATTAGCATGGACATGTGCTAGATCTAGAGGTCAAGTGAGACCTTATTTCTTTTGCTTGCTTTGGGTGCTTGACCCTGGAGAGGCCCCAAAGAGCAGCCAGTGAGTGGAGGAACAGCATGGAGAAAAGAAACAGGAGGAACTTAGGATCCCTGCCCCCTCAGGTTTCTCTGCCTAGATAGGCCCAAGTTTCATATTGGGAATGAGAGTCTGGAGCTTTGGGTTAGTCTGGGCTGGGATTCTCGTTAACAGAAGGGATCAGAAAAGCTCTGGGAACGGTCCGATGCAGGAACGGTGAAGATGAGGGCTGCGGAGCACATTTCCTGGTAAGCGGCCAGAAAGAACAAAGTTGTTTGCATCCTCCTGGCAATGGAATGATATCTTCAATGTCCTGCAAAATAAAAAACAACTGTCATTCTAGAAATGCGTACCCAGAAAACATATCCTGCAAGAATACAAGTAACAAGAATGTTTTCAGACCAGTAAAAACAGCGTTTGCCACCAAAAAACCTGCATTAAAGAAAACAACTAAAAATTGTACTTCAGGCAGAAGGAAAATCATCCCAGATGGCCAGTCAGAGAGTCTAGAAGAAATGAAGAGCAAAGAAAATAGGGAATATATCTAAGTAAATAAGCAACTCTAGGTTCTCGCATTAAATGTGGAATGCAAGCTTACTCAGTTACAAAACAGCGTTAAGAGGAAGGTTGCCTGGGGAACTGAGGCAAATGGCGTCCGGCTTACACTTAATGACATCTAGTAGTTTAGTGAAGTTTAGGGGTGATGTCTTGAGGGAACTAATTAGAAAGTCTTTAAGGACAACATAAAGGCTGGAAGTTACCCCAAAGACCAATATTCTAATCTCATTTCCTCACAGTTGAGGAAACTGAGGCCCAGGGTGGTCACATGGGTAGTTGGTAGTTAATGCAGGACCAGGTCCCAGGTGCCCAGATTTCTCACTAGGGCACTTTCAACTTATAAAAGCTCATTATCTTAGGCGTGTATTATATTGAAATACTTCCATCTTCGTGCACTCACATTGAATCCCACTCAGCCATGGTTTTTCTTATCCAATTTATAAAAACCTTTTAGGAGTTTAGCAACAACAATTTATCATTATTAGAAACTTGGAGAATTCATGGGATACCCCATGTTCTCAGTTATGTAAGCATTAAATGAGACCCATTTGGCCATAGGCTCTTTGACAGGAATACTGTGAATAATAAACTTTATCGAGCATTTAATACACAGAGCTCTGTCCCTAAGCTCATTATAGTTAGTAACTCATTTAATCCTCAAAGCAACTCTGCGAGTTATTACCACTTTATTTTATTTTTTCAAAAGGTTTTATTTATTTTTAGAGAGGGGAAGAGAGGGAGGGAGAAAGAGGGAAAGAAATATCAACGTGTGGTTGCTTCTCACATGCCCCCTACTGGGGACCTGGGCTGCAACCCAGGAATGTGCCCTAGACTGGGAGTCGAACTGATGACTCTTTGGCTCTCAGGCCAGAACTCAATCCAGTGAGCCACACCAGCCAGGGCAATTATTGCCATTTTATAAATGAGGAACCTGAGGTACAGAGGAGTTAAGTTACCTGCCTAGATGTTAAGACAATGCTTGGTTTCAAATCCGGGAGACCTGGCTAGAGTACATTCTTAACCACATTACCGATAATTCACCAAATACTGAGTGCCCATTATGTGCCAGACACTGTGCTAGGCATTGGGGATATTGAGTAAAATGCTTATTCATGGGAAACTTACAGGCTAGTGAAAGTCACAGTTATATAAATAAGAAATTATAATGTCACTGACAAGTGCTCCAATAAAAAATGTGTAGAATGATGCGGAATACAAAAAGGGACCTAGATGAGCTGGGAAAGGCTTCAAGGAAGAACTGCCATTTTAACTAACCTTTAAGGACTGAGTTAGAGTGTGACAGAGTGGGAGTGTGTTTAATGAGAGGCTGGAATGGGACCAGCCCCAGTGATAGTCTGTTCAGGGAATGCCAAAAAGTTGGGTGTGGCTAGAGCAGGGAGTGTGTGTTGGAGATGGGGGTGGGGCAATGGGGTGGGGAATGACATGCATTTGGAGCCAAAATTGTGAAGGTTTATTTACATCTGTTAAGTTATAATTTTGTTTCGTGGGGATCAGAAGAATGACAGTCTGCACCTGGCTGTAAATTGCTCCGCCCCAGGGTTCAGCTGCCTGTCTCGGTTTCCCTATTCCACTTGTCAGGGAGTTTTCCTAGCTTCTCACTATTCTGTCTCAGTTCTTATTGTAAATTGGTTAGCTTGCTTCGCATTGAAGTGGTAAGTGCTATTGGAAATGGCCACAATCTCTCCCACTGCCCTTCTGCAAAAACAGACATCTCCTGGTTTTGGCTGTGGTGTTTTGAAGACTTGACACATTACACATCAGTTTCATCTCTCAGCTCCTTTCCTTCGACTAAGTGCCACTCTTTTGTACTGTACCCCAAATTTTCATCTAAATGCAGTAGAAGGAGACTCCCATGAAAAGGGAGGGAAAAAAGACTTTCGAACAGCCAGCCCCAGTGCCTCGAAAAGGCACAAGGAGCCTGGAGCTCTCTTCCAGCGAAACAAAATAGCCCGGGGGGAAGCAGGGGCTTGCTGTTTCACCTGGTGTCCAGCTTTTGTGCACTTGTTACCTTTAGTGCTTTTGCAATATCTACTTACTTTGAAGCATTGTGGGTTTCTTAGGGTACGGCAACCCACATTTGAAATGTTCTTCCGGTGAGAAATTATGAATTGATGTAGCGTATTTTGGGCAAAGCTTGCCTGTCCAGGTGGGGGAAACCACGATGTTATTTCAATAGACAGATCTTTAGGAGCAGAGGCGGCCCTGACCCATCTCAGGTACTTCCTGCCTGCAGGTCTGTCAGCAGGTCCATGGCTTGTTTCCCTGGCCTTTTGTTCTGCACATCCCAAAGCTCATCTGCAGGGTAACACATACCCGTTCCTTCATCCTCCCAAGCCAGGGGAGCACTTCAGAGTCAGCCTTCATCCTTGGATGAATATTTATACATAATTAATTAATGGTGAAATGAATGAATTCCTTCTCAGTTTCCTCTGCCACCTCTCACTGTGCTTGGTGGCTTACTTATTTAGTGGTTACCTTATCTCTTGGAATGCTACAGACAGTCAGGGCCCAAGGGGGGTTTATGTGATGTGGGACCTGATATGAGCACCAGCTGGTAGCTCTTATCTCTACTTCCCATCTCCTGCACCTCCTGTGCGGCCCACCTCTTGTCATAAGGCACCCCGTTTGTCCTTATCACCCTCCAGCCTTCCTCTCAGAATCTGCAGCAGACATCTGATTCTGTTCTTTTGGTCCAGAATCCCTCCCCACTTCTTTGGGGATGTCACCCCAGTTTCTTTGTGATTTTCCTTTTCGGAACACCCCTGCCCCTTGTGAGCTGTCTTGTTGAGAGACTGTCAGTCTAGGTGTGTTGTCATCAGGTCCAGAAGTGCGCGTGTGACCCAGGCTGAGCCCATGAGTCTATGTCTGGGTGAAGGGGTTCTGAGAGGAGTAACACAAGAACTGGGAGGGGGCTGGGGCACATTTGTTCCGACAGTGGTGACTGTCCCTTCATGCCCAGTCCCAGAATCTGGGGCACTTCCTTTGTTCCTGCCCTTTTCAAGGCCCAGTTCTTCTGATGCTACATCTGCTTCCAGTAACTTCGTTTTTTTCTGACGTAAGCCAGACCGCATCACTGTTGTTTGTGATCAAAGCCCCTGCAAAGGCCGCCCTCCACTCCCTCTTCTCAGTGCTCTCCCTGCAGCTCGCGTGTTTAAAGATCTAGTGTCTGCACACTTCCGTGAGAGCAAGACCCAGGCTCCAACCACAGCCGGCAGGCTCTGCTGGCCCGGGGCTTGGTGCGCTCTCCACCCTACCTCCCGTCCCCCTCGCTGGCCTCCCTTCCTTCCTGGAGTGTTCCCCGTGCTGTCACGTGGGCAGTTCACACACGTGCTGCCTCTGCCTGCAGGGCTCTCCGCGCTGGCCTCCCATGACCTTCCCGATTCTAACCCTCAGTGAGGGGCTCTCTCGACACATCTGGTTGTCTCCCATTATCACGCTTACCTCAGCCTGTAATGACGTATCCCTGTGTGGCTTATTTGATCGTTGCTTGTCTCCTTCACTAGCTGATAAGTCTGCGAGGATAAGAACTTTATTTTTGTCCCTGTCTGTATGCCAGCATCTAACAGAGCACTTGCTATGTCATAAGACTCCAAAACATTTTTGTGGAATGGAAACTTAAAAAAAAAGCACGGCCTGACCTCGTCAGACCACCCGAGGTATGAACTGTGCTCCCAGTCTTCCTCTCCTCGGGATGTCTGAGTTTCTCCTCTTCTTTTTGGGCTCAGGTCTGTTCTGGGCAACAGCAACTGAGGAGGCTTCATCAAACACATAAACGTCGTCTTTGCTAACACACCTTCCGCTGGCTCTGCCTTCCCTGCCGAATGGCCACCTTGTACCACGGGTTACCTTCTCCCGGGGACGCCCATTTCACACAGGACTATCAGCCTCGAAGGCAGGAACCGGGGGTGTGAAGATGAATTCTTCTTCCGGTTCTGCGCACCTGGGTGGACGTTAGCTAATTCATTGAATCTCGTTAAGTCTTAGTTTCCTCATCTTTAAAATGGGGATAATAATCTGTTCCACTATATAATACCTGGTCGAGGTGAGAATGCGAGGAGATAATGAATGTCTAAGCACTTGGGAAAATTGCTAAATGGATTTAAAGTACAAGAAATATTTATCATTACTTTACACCTTTCTGAGTTCCGCTAAATATTCAGCCTTTTATAGGCATTCTCCAACTACCCTAATGCCTTCATCTACTTGTTTTTATTTCATCTAGTAAATGAAATAAGATGTACTACTAGTCACCACTGAGTACCTACCAGGAGCCAGACACAGAGCTAAGACCCAGACAGGCGTTAATTTTCCTCATTGGACTGAAAACGGGCCAGCAGAGTTTGAACAACTTATTCAAGGTCACACGGTTTACAAAAATCTGAGCCCACCCACACCAAGGCCAGTGCTTTTCACTAGGAGCCGCAGGGCCCCGACCACAAACCCCTTGGGTGGCCAACCAAAGGTCACGCTGTGCTAAGTGCCCGCCATGCTCTGGGCACCCTGTTGGCTGATGGACTCACTCCCTCCCTTTCGCTTACTGTTTACCATGTCAGCAGCATTTCACAAATAAGCAGAAGCTTAGCGAGGGAAACTGGGTAGCCTATAGAAAGTTGCAATAGGACACTTAACTATTGTAATACCACCATACCTGGAAGAAAACTGGATACAGTGTAAAAATCATACCTTGAAAGACAATGGAGAGCAGTGGAAACAATGAGTAGGAGGGGAACTAAAGTAGAGAAGGAAGATCCTTTTCTAGGCCAACCTGTCCCTGTTCATTTTCTTCCCTGGTGCTATTTGTCTTTTCTGAGCATGGATGTGGACTTGACCTAGGGAAATAGGAACCATGGAGGTTGTGGCTATCTGGCTGGGCTGGCAGGACACACGAGAAACCAGAAGAGCCCCAAAGGCTAGGCTGGTTTTCCCCAGGGACATTTGCCTAGCTCTGGGGAAGCTGATAAGAAGGCTCACCGGGGATCTAACACTCACTAAATCTGGGCCTGTGCTGCTTGCATCACAGGCCAGTTTTGTTTTGAGTTTCTTTTCTGGGACCTGTGGGGCCCTAAGGGATCATTTCCACTTCTTCCCTTTGGCATCTGTACTCTACAGGAGTGGTGTCCAGGTTTTCTGCCGCCAAGTAGCTTTTTGCAGACATTGGCGCCCCCTGCTGCCAAAGAGCTAAGCTTTGCAAGCGCTGGAACCTGCCTTGAGTTTCCTTTGTCCTGATACTGTTCACTAAAGAATCAGGGCTTTAACCTGGAGGTCAATTCCAACGGCTGAGATTTTGTCTTCCTGTTCTCCTCTGCCCCTGCGTGTTAACTGCCTAGATGGGTAGACGCCTGCGGCTGCCAGGTCTTGGTCTGTAGAATGGGATCAAGGGTGGTGTTTGTGCATGAAGCAAGGCAGTGCGTAAAGTTCTAAATATAGCCTGCTTTACAGTTCGTGCTTGGTAAGTAGTTGTAATAGTAGTAGGGATGGTTGTTAAAGTCCTCTTCAGAGCTCCTCAGAGCAGGCAGCACTGGGTCTTTCTCAGCAGTGGTGACAGCTGTTCTGACTCCAGACATTCTGGGACACTCAGAAATTCTCAACACTCTGAACAATAGGACACCTGGGGCCAGGAGCCTCGTGTTTAAAGCTGAGGAAGCCAGGAGGAAGAGGAAGGCCTGGGCTGGGCAAGGCGAGTGCCAGGAAGTGCACCGGTTAGTATTGGCAATTCTCAAGCCTCAGGCCCATGGAAGCTGAGGTTGCTCAAGCTGTTTCTGAAAGGCTGCCTTTCTGCAGATTGCACCTTGGTCCCCTCTTAGAAGATGGAACCGCTGGCCTCCCTGAGATGGAGGCCCTCTGAGTTAGCTGATCTACACGTTGAATGGAGGACAGTGGTTAGATATTTCAAAACAGTGCCTGACATGGTGAACGACTTTCTTGTCTCACTATGTGGGGAGTCTGGGCGTGACGGGGTGGAAGCCTGCCTGGGAGCTTCCTGGTGCCAGCCTCTAAGAGAGAGGCAGCCTCACTCTGGGCCTCAGTTGCCCAACTTTGCAGGAGCTCAGACCTTCAGAGTCTGCGGCTGCAGCCCTGGATCGTGCCTGTTTCCTGTTTTTCAGTTTCTCCAGCTCTCAGGTTCCGGTCTTAGCAGTGCCCCTAGCAGCAGCAGTCTCGGAGGTTTCTTTCCTGGCAACAGAGAAGCTGTCCCATCAGTCTTCACTTTGAAAGCACACACTGTCCCTCGGGCACCTATCTGCATTCCCCCAGATCTTGGCACCGCTGTGGGCCCGCCCATGGTCCCCTCACCCAGTGTGCTTTGCCTCAGCTCTGGCTTGAGTGGACACAGCTGGCTTTAAAGCCCCTGGACTTCTGTCTCTGTGTCCCAAACTGCCTACCACACAGGGAGGCATCGGGGAGCAGCCTGCATGATGGGTCAGAGTCTGAGGCATTCCAGACGACTTGAGCATTCCGGGCAGCCACAGACCCAGCAGAGGCTTGCTCACTCCGAGCCACCTGTTATTTTCTGTCCCCTTAGCAGTGTGACTCTTGGCTTTGAAATTTCTACCTGCTTGCATGTTGCCATATTCATGGGCTTAGGTTTGGGCCTTGTGATCTAGTTCTGTTCTCAGGTTGCCAGATAAAATGCAGGATGTTCAGTTAAATTTAAATTTCAGATAGACAAGGAATCATTTTTATAGTTTAAGTATGCCCCAAATATTACATGGGACTAAAAAAAAAAGCTTCCTTGTTTATCTGAAATTGATGTTCAACTGGATGTCCTATGTTTTCATTTGCTAAATCCAGTCGCCTTATGTTGGTTGGTCTGACTGTCAGAGACCCCCTGAACTGACAAACTTTCTGGGGGAGGCTTCAGACCTGACATTAAGAGAGTTGTCACCCATGATTTCTTTTTTAGACTGGACTTGAAGGCAGGATCGTGCCCCCCTCCTTCCACTCCCTTACTTCAGATGCTCTGGGTTAGCCCTGAAAGGGCCCCTGGACTCAGCACATTGTGAACCCTTTGGGGATAGGCCTGCTTTCCTGGAGAGTTACCCAGTAGGACTGTCTGCCTGCTCGGGGGACCATGTTTCCTGAGATGGTGACGGGCTGGTGAGTGGCAGGGAAACCTTGAGAGGAAGTTCCCACCAACAGAGGCCTGGATGCCTGCCGGCTAGGGGTTTGCCCTGAGCTAAGTGGGCTTCCTCTGGGTGTCTCATGTCATCTTGCAGGACATGGTGGTTCATTTAATACTTTTCTTCAGCATGCGATATAGGATAAAGGGCAGGCCAGGGTCACAGTCTCTGCCTGGTGGTCTATCTATGTCCTGGCCTATGCTCCATCTCAGAACAAGGGGGCCAACTATTTTGTCATGTGCACGAGGGGAAATAATTTGACCAGAATCCGCTCTCGTGCTCTCAGTCTAGTGCTCAGCATGAGGATGTTTCTCTGGGGTGTTGGGGAGGGCGGTGCAGAGGAGGATGACCGGAGGCAGAAGGTTTTCCCACGCCCTGAGCTCTGACAGCAGTTCTGCTTATTGCTTCTCTTCTTAGAAGAGATGACAGAAAGTGTCAAAGCCAAATATTTACTGGAGGCAAAGTCTGAACACTTCAAATAAGATTTAGTGACTCATCTGGTGCAGGGGAACTCGGGACCTAAGAATCCCTGGAGGTTATACACCGACAGCCTGGTTAATCCTGGGAAGGCGGACAGGGACGTCTTCTGGTGTTTATGTTTTGAAATTACCCCTTTTCTCCTCCTTACAGGAAAAGTAAGTTTTTCCCTTGGGTTGTGAAGCCAAGGAGGCCTCTGGAAGCCTGCGATCGGTGACTGGCCACTTCAAGGTCTGAACACTAGTGACGGAAAGCCTCTGGGCCCAAACAACCCCATTACCTTCTCCATCCCCTGCCCTTTGCTGTCCACTCGTTTCCAGGAACCCATGTCACCTTGCATATCACACCAACGTGGTTCCCTTAGAGAGGCAGAGGTTACCCCAACTGTCCCCTGCCTCCACAGAGCCTATCTGAAAGGGGGCTTCTTTCTTTAAAAGAGTAGCTCCTTCTGTTTTAGCTTGAGTTCTTTGTATTGGGTTGGCTGAAAAGTCCATTTAGTTTTTTCCATAAAGTAAAAGACACATTTTTTTATTTTCACAAATAATTTTATTGATTTGGATAATGTGAGTATGTCGACTATCTCTTGCTATTGGCTCCTAGTGGGTAGAGGCCAGGGGTGCTGCTAAACATCTTCCAATGCATAAGACAGCCCCACAGCAAGGCATTATTTGGCCAAAATGTCAATAGTGCCAAGAAACTCCACAAACCACTTTTGACACATTGGATAAGTCATAGCACCTTCTCCATACACGGCACAAATCTTTTTGTTTTGCATTTTAGTGGTGTTTTTACCTTTCTTAAAATAATAAAGCATCCTATGCAAAAAATGTTGTATATTTTCTTCCATCTTCAATAGCAAAGTGGCTGTACAAAAACTCACCAGTTTTGATGTTTTTTTAAAAACGCACGCTGATATGATAGCTGTCACAATATAATCTAACAAAATTGTTTTGAATGACGTTAAATACAACTAAATGCTACTAGAGCAATCGTACGGGAAAAAAACCAAACACACTTTTTGGCCAACCCAATACATCACTCCCACCCCCAATATTATCCTTTTGCTGCATTTCAGATCCTAAGTGCCCCTCAGAATCTTCTGTTGGGACTTGCCCAGTTCTTCTGGCGGGGGAGGGCTATTGCTGCCGGTTGGTATTTCTAACTGAAGCCCGTTCCCTCCAGCTCTTTTCCACTCTCCCCCACCTCTTGCCCACCTGGCAGCTCTTAAGGAGTGATTGATGGCATCTCTCAGTACATTGCTGGAGGGAGAAGGTGGAGAGGCCGAATGAAAGAGAAGGAAGGGGCTGGGCCTGGGGTGGGTGGGCTTATCTCTCTGGAGAGGCCCAGAGGTCCTTTGTAATATCTTGAATTTCATGCACAGATCTCTGCGTGGTCAATAAAGTAAGTTTTTAGTTAAAAGGAATGTTTTAGAAAGAACTGGCTCCCAGGATTGATGCCCTGGTGTGAGAAGAATAGTTTAATCTTAAACAAGGCATAAAAAGAATTTGCCATAACAGCAGTTATATTAAAATAAAGAATTTCTATTTATTAGACATCTTAAAGACAAGTTGCATGCTGGGAGAAGATATTTGCGTATAACTTGCCAAGGGTCCGTCTCAAGATTATACAGACAGGACTTGTATAATTCAATAAAGAGATGGCAGCTCAGCAGAAATATGATAAAGGACACAAACAGGTGTTTCACAGGAAAGGAAACATTGTAGCTAGTGAACACATGCAGAAGTATCGAACCTCGTTCGTTATCAAGGAAACAAATTCAGACAAGTTAACATTTATCTGTTTAATTGATAAATATTGCCAAGTCTGTCAGTATGAGGAACTGGAAAAGATACAGCCATTCATTCATTTATTTAATAAAAAATCATCCGGACCTACTTTGCAGTAGGCACTCTTTTAGGTGCTCAGGCTGTAGCAGAGAATAAAAAGAAAAAAATGCCAGGTCTTGTGGTGGTTTGCACTCTTCTGGGAGGAGATGGACACACAGCAGTAGTAAGTATGAGGTTAACTAGTTACATAGTATGTGGGAAAAAGAGGTATGGAGGAGGGCAAGGACAGTTGAGCATGAAGGTAGGGACAGTGCGGTAATTTTCAAGTGAAGGGGAGCAGGTCAGGGTACACCTCACTGAGAAAGTGACATTCAAGAAAGATGCGAAGGACAGAATTTTGCGGCTGCCGGGGGGAGAGCGTTCCAGGTCCAGGGAAGAGCCTGTGTAAGAGCCCAGAGGTCGAGGGTATTTCTTACACCTTGTTGATGGAATGTAACCTAGTACAACTTCTTTGAAAACCAATTTGGCATTATCTTATAGATTTACACAGCAACTCTACTCCTAAGTATATACCCAAAAGACACTCTTAGATGTGCACTAGTAGAAACGTATAAGAATGTTCATAGCAACAATGCCCACAAGAGCAAACAAGTTAAATAACTCAAATGTCCAGGTATAGGGCTCTAAACCGTGCTGTCTAGACACATGTCCTGGTTATCTGCTGCAGTATAACAAACCACCCCCAAACTTAGTGGCTTAAAACAGTAAGAATCATTTCATTATCTTTCATGGTTTCTGTGGGTCAGAAATTTGATAGGTCATAGAAGGGATGGCTTGTCACTCTCCTCTGCAACATCTGGGGACTCAGCTGGGAAGACCTGGAGAGTGGGAGGTGACTCAGCAGCTGGGGTCTACAGTTATCTGGAGACGTCAGAAGTCGTATGGTTTGTGGTTGATGCTGGCTGTTGGCTAGTATGTCAACTGAGCTATTGGCCAGAAAACCTACATATCGCCTCTCCCTGTGGCCTCTCCATGTGGGATAGCTTGGACTTTCTTACAGCATGGTGGCTGGGTTCAAGCACGTGTCCTTGAAGAGCAAGGCAATAGTACATGGACTTTTTATGATTTAACCTTGAAAATCACAGTGTCACTTCTGTCTTACCATGTTGGTGCAAGCAGACACAAAAGTTCCAGGGGGAAGGGACAAAGACGCCACTTCTCAATGGGAAGAGTATCGAGATAACATTGTAAGAAGAGCATATGGTACGTGAGACACTGTTGCGACTGTCTTTGGAAAACACCATCTGCTACAGTCCACCCTCTGGTCATAATAATTTACGTCCCTCTTGTGTGCCAACTATACTCACTCCTTCCCCCAGACTTCCAAGACTTACTTCATTATGGCATCAGCTTAAGGTTCCTAATCTCTTAGTTTAAATCAGGTTCAAATGAATGAGGCTACGCAGGTGTAGTTCTCAAGCACCAACTTGAATATATTCCTCTCAATCTGAACTAAATAAATAAATGGACTAAATAAAGGGATACGTTTCACGCTCCCCACGTAGCCCGCATACAATGGTGGGTCCACAGAGAGAGGAAAAGTGGCATATAGCGGTCCGTGGTCTGTAGGAATTCTGCAATCTATCTGGACTCGTATTGGAAGTCTGTTCTGTAATTGCGTCTCACTTCTACTCCCAGGGCATTGTTCTATGTACCTCTGCATTCTCCCCTCTGGGCTCTTGGAATTTTGGGTTTACCTTCTGGAGGAAAAGGGTAGGATGCTGTGAGTCTGAGAGAGTAGCAGGATGGGCAGAGTTGAGAGTAGATGACCCGCAAGGCAACTCTGAGGAAGGGACATGTCAACCAAGACCAAAATAGGGGAGAAGACAGCTAAGTGAAGCATGGAGCGAAGTGCATTCTGGGTGGAGGGAACGGCATGTGCAAAGCGGTGATGCAGAAAAATGATGATAATGGAAATACACTATATGCCAGGTATTTTGAAAAGTAATTTTCACCACAGTCCTGTGAAGTAGGAACTGTATCACAGGGCTGCAGTTCTTACCCAGGAGGAGGCCACTGAGGCTGGAGCTGTGGGTAAGGACAGGAATGGCAGGGGGCGGGGCTCGAGCTGCGTGGAGGGCCTGGGTCATGTCCAGGCTTGTAGGCCACGGAAGAGGAGTTTGAGTGCTATTTTGTATGCCACGAGAATCTACTGAAAGTATTTCAGCAGGGGACTGTATGATACAATGCACATGTAAAAATAAACAGCGATGAACTTTGTTTTTATAAAAACTTATCTTTTATGATTAGGTTTTGTTTTATTTGTAATTAGCTTTCATTTTCTGAAACCTAGATATTGTTCATTTGGAAAACACAGAAGTAGAAAATAAAAATTACCTCTAATCTCACCCCCCCTGCAGACAATAGATAATCATTGCTAACCTTGGAATATAGTAGCCTTGACATGTGGTTTTCCAGTCATTGATAAATATTTGTCTTATAGCATAACCAGAATGACCATACTGGACTCATTATTTCGTCCAACAGTACCTAAGAAAAATAGAGTGTTGCGTGATAGTTTTGTGCCAAGGTTTTGTAGGGCAAAATGGACATTGGTGTGGAGAAAAGAACCAGAGGAATGGGGCAGGGGGTGGAAAAAAGCCCGTGGAGTTCCCGGGGAGCTAGCCAGCAGAACGGGTTGTGCCTGGGCATGGGTTTAGGCTGTCAGTTGGGACGGCTGTGTTTGAGCCACACGTGGGCTTGCTGAAGATCTCACTTTCTCTGAGTTCTTCTGGGAACTGGCATCTCTTTTTTCCCTGCAGGCCTCAGCCACAAAAAGCAGCCCTCCTGCGCAGCTCACAAAGGGGAGAGATCGGCCTGTGCTGCCCCGTGGGCCTCTCGCCTTCCTCTCCTGCCCACCGCCCCTGGGCCGTGATCCTGGCATGAGAGGATGGGTAAGCCACCTGCCTCGGCCGACCGCACCTGTTTACAGTCGCCCGCACACCGGTATCGCAGTGAGTGCTTTTTATACGCATCATTTTAATTCATCCTTCCTACAGTTCTCTGAGGTAACACACATTACCCTTTCTACTGGCGGAGAAACCGAAGCTCAGAGACAAAAAGCAGCTAGAAAGCGGCAGAGCCAGGTGAACTTCAATGTCAGGCCTGGAATTCCACATGTCTAACCACTTCTTCATACAACTCGTGTCCCCTCAAAACCCTCCTTCGCTGTTGTTCTGGTTCACTGGGCTGGGCTGCATAGGAGCACAGTCGGTGGTGAGGCCAACCGGCCCTACAGCTGGGGGTATTCAGAGATGTAAATAAGGGGTAAGTGCTTGGTGGGCAGATCGATCCGGGAGCAAAAGCTGGTTTGAGGGGAAGCAGGGCTACCCGTTTTAAGATCGGGTCTGAGCGCCCGCATCCTCACATCCACCGGGGCCCCTGCGGCAGCTGGATCAGGTTGGAGTGACTTTTCCAAAGCCAGCTGGGAAAATCCCCGGGCTGCCCGGCCACCCGCTGCTGCCCCTCCCTTCCATTCACGGAAAAGTACAGGCAGCGCCCGTGCCTGAAAGCCTTCAGGCAAATGCCTGGCTGCTCTGTGGACTCACGATGGCAAGCGCTGACTCGTTTGTCCTTGGTCCAGGGATGGAGGAAAATAGTTTCCCAAAAAAGCATTTTTAAAAAATGTGGAAAATATCTACAACCCAAGTGTCTGCGCAGAGTGGGGGCGGGAAGTCTTCTAGACGGAGCTTGCAGCAGAAGATTCCGCTTGCGAAGAGTCAGGGAAGGCATGTGAAACCCTATCAGCCCAGGAGGAGAAATGCATGGGTGCCTTTCACTTTCTGCCTGCTCTTGTCAGGGGCCAGGAACCTGACCGTGCCGGGGAGTCTCAGCTTCCTGACAGGCAGGGTTCACTCCGCATGTGGGCACATGCTGGTCCTGGGTCTGAAACATACAGCTATTGCCTCGTGGATGCTGGGCTTGTCTGAGCCTCCCCGTGCTAATCACGTCCTACCTTGTCCTCGTGCACAGTTGTACATGCACTCTCATTTGACACTAGCGGCAAATGAGATACTGCTGGGCCTATTGTACAAAAGAGGAGACTCGGGTTCAGGGAGGGAAGATGTGTGCCTAGGGCCACACAGGCCTCGGTCGTCTGTGACTCCAGGGTCCGCACAGCCTGCCCCACAACCTTGTGCCTCAGACACTCTGTGGGCCCCTGCTGCCATTATCTTAGAAGCAGGAAGCGCTGGGGAGTGAGTGCTCTGGAGGCAGCAGCCTGGCTTTCCGTGGCACTGTGCCCGGGCCATAGCTGGCTTTCAGACTGTGTAAACGAATGAATGCGCGGCCTTGGGCAAGTCACTGCCCCTCCTCTGTGCCCCAGTTTCCCCATCTGCACAATGCAGGTGTGGAACCGGATGATGTCTGAGTCTAAGTCCTTCCCCAGTCCAGAGTTTTGAGGGGCTAGACTTTTAGATCAAACCCAAACTTCCTCGCCCCAGTCAATGAGGCCATCACCAGCTCAGTCCATTTGGCCATGTTTTCCTGCACAGACTGTTTGCCATGACCTTTCTGGACCCACCTCGCCCTGGTGATGTGAGCTGAGCACGGGGCCTGGAAGGCGAAGGCCTGCATCTGCCTCTGCGTCTCTGCACAGAGCCCAGGCCGGTGGCCCCCATCAGGCACTTGAGAAGCCTCTTTGCGCCCCTGCAAGGCCCAGCCCTGGGAGGGTAGAGTGAGGCCGGGGTTTGGGCGAGGGAGTGAAAGGTGTGGGTGACAGTCACATGGGTAGGAGAATCATGGTCTCAGAGCTGGGGTGGGGATGTGCAGCTTTCAGCGGAGGGTCAGGGCGAGGTTTCTGAGCAGGACAAGGAAAAGCTGTGACTCTGCCACCCTGGACCTGCTGTCTTTGGATCTAGGTTGAATGTTTGGGGGAAGGGTGTGGTGGTACACTAACTTTTGATAGTCTTAGATGGCAGGGTGTCCCTTGACTGGATTAGTGATGTGGGGCATTAAAAGGGGCAGGACGGGGGCTCTGACAGATGTCAAGGAGCTGAGTCCCTGCAGTACCCTGGGTGTGCCCGAGGGGGTCGGAGGGCTTGTTTCTCATATCCTGTGAGTGA
>PVKM010025521.1:0-11206 GCA_004027735.1 Carollia perspicillata | reverse complement strand
CAGCAGGGGGCGCTCCTGCAGAAGGCTGGCTCCCGCGGCCTCCCTCAGCATCTTCTGCCTGGCCAGGGTGTCAGGATAGGAAGGTCCTCCCTTCTCTGTCCTTTCCAGGCTGCTCCGGTCACTTGCATCCCCGCACTGCCCCTCCCCACCCTACGTTCTGAGACTGGCTGTCTGGAAGGTTCCTGGAATCCAGGTTCTTGGGCAGGTCACTTCAGTTTTTGTGCCCCTGTTTCCCCATGAGCAAACTGCGTTGTGTGAGATAGACAAGAGCAATTGGAGTTGGGGGGTGCTGGCGGGGAGACTTCCAACCACAGGCTGAAGCAGGTGTCCTGCCGATTCACACCCCGTTATCTTTCTCAGGACAGGAGATGCCGCTTCTGTAGCCCACTAGGGAGAGCCAGAGCCCCCCATCCTTACCCCCTACCCCGTTACAGTTGGCTTCCAACCTTTACTGAAAGTCCTTTTTATGCAAAGGTAGGAGTAATTTCTGGATTGCACCTGGCACCTGGCATGGTGAGTGATGCTCGAAGATAGTTATGAAGTGGTTGGTTTTTTGAAATCACCCGGACTCTTCTGAATCACACTGGAAGCTGTCCACATCCATCCTCTCGTTTCTCACCACTGTTCTGTGAGGAAGACAGATTGGCAGTGCTATACCCATTTTATGGATGAGGACACTGAGGTCACAGGGGAAGTCAGGAACAAGGTTAGGACCCAGGGTTCTCGCTCCATTTAACTACATATGTCCCATTCATTGTAGTCAGCATCCCCTATTGGAGGAGTGTGCTATTGCAGCCAGGTCAGAGTAGACACTGAATGCCGGTCAGGAAGAGAAGGTAGGAACATCCTGGATGCTAAACCAAGAGGGGGTGACTGGGGTAGATGCTGACATTGGAACTGGGGGTGAAAATGAGATTCCAGAGCCAATGACACACAGCAGCAAGGTTCAGCAAGTCTCAAAGACATTTCCTGCTCCGAAGTCCCTGGCACCCCTTTCAAATCACTTCTCACTCCCAAGTTGAATCGAATATAGCAAAGCA
Organism: Carollia perspicillata; assembly: GCA_004027735.1. Lineage (NCBI taxonomy): Eukaryota > Metazoa > Chordata > Mammalia > Chiroptera > Phyllostomidae > Carollia > Carollia perspicillata. Next base: position 10,166 of record PVKM010025521.1, on the reverse strand, counting down.
ATTCTCTGTAGGGTCATCCCTTAGAATTATAATGGCAACCAGTGGGAAAACTTGATTCCTTATCAAACATTTATGTGGCAAATTAGCATGGGCTGTGTCATTTGGTAACATGAAGAAAGACTGAAAAAAATGACTAAGATCCAGCTCACATATCACTGCCCCGTGGTATTGGGCTAGACGCACCTTCCCGGGAACAGTGAATAAACTGTCCTCTCGCCCGAATTCCCACCTCATTCTATGCTTTCTTCTCTTCGCTGCAGCACAGTGATGAACACGCACGCTTCTGGGTCCAGCTCCCCAGGGTCTGGTCGCAGCTCGAAGCTTACCAGCTGTGCCCAAGTCTCTTTATCTGTAAGTGTTGGGAGGATTGAGTGACTATTCCTCTAGGACTTCGGACAATGCTTGGCACCTTGGAGGCAATCAATAACTAGCTTATGCTTCTACAGAAATATCAACATGCTATATGCATTGATTTGCATACCAAATACATTTTCCAACAAACTGTGTGCTTCTCAAGGACAGGACCTGGCTTAATCATCTCTTACTCCCAGGGCTGAGCACCAGCTACTCAATCAAAGTTTGTTAAATGGAATAATACATAATCATCCTTTACATGAAATGTAAATTTGGCAGTGAAATGGAGTTAGTTGCCTTTTTTTTTTTTTTTTTTGAGAAGTTAAACCTGAGCTTACTGTTTCACTATTTCCTGAAACAAATTAAGGTGTGAGGCTCTCCCCAGTTTAAAGAAGGACCTCTGGCTGAGCCAGTAGAGCTCCACATTGGGTTCAGGGGCACATGCTGTGGTCCAACCATCTACCAGTAGAGACTTTGTTCACAAGCACCTGCTGCAAATATACTTGCACCTGCGGTAGTGAAAGTGCGACCTGGGGGAAGTGGTCTGCAATGGCCACCTCTTCCGACCGCACAGGGAACTCCTCCAGGCGCCCGTGGCCTTCTGCTCTTCAGGTCGGGTCCCTTTCTGCTCAGTCTTCCTTTTCAGAGAGCAAGAAGCTCCTCCAATGAAAACAAACGAAAATGATGTTGGGAACGCCTCTCTTGAGAAGCGACTCTTCAGGATGTTATTTATAGTAAATGCTGGATTATTTTTCATTTCTATTTTTTAAGGAAGTTGGGGGCGGGGATTTGCTCTCTTTCTTCCCTCCCTCCCTTCCTTTTTCTTTCTTTCTTTTGAGCCGTGTTAGTAGCTGTGCCTTGTGGGGAGCACCTTTCTGCTGTAAAAGCCTCAAGTACAGCAGAGTTCCGTCGGTGCGTGGCCCACGGGAAGGCGCTGTAGGGGATTCACAATGCAGGAATGCCAAAAATACAGTAAAAAACACAGGAATGCCGCTCGGTGCCGCCTGCTCTGTCCTCTCCTTATGTTCTAATGCTTCTGGAGTGGGAACCCGGGGGTAGGCATATATATCCATGTGTGGGCAGAGACCACGTACACATACCCCCTGGTGTTTGCGAGTTGTCATAGGAAGACAATAGCTATTCGAAATTGGGATTGTCCGCCCAGATTGCCGCCTACTTACCTACCTACCTGCCTGTCTATGATTACGAGGCAGAACTCCCTCTAGTTCCAACCATGCTGGAATACAGGGCTCAACATCTTGTCTCTCCTGAAGATTATAAAACCGATTATAAAACCTGTAGTCAGGTCTGACCTGTCCACAAGTCAGTGTTCATTCATTCATTCATTCATTCATTCATTCATTCAAATCTTTAATGACTACTTTACTCTGGGCTAAAGCTCAGTACCACTAGGGGGAAAGGTGTGGATATAAAAGAAACGAGACTAGGTTTTGGTCCTTGAGAAGTCTGCAAATCTACATATAGCAGGGGTGCCTAACACCCCTAAACTCAAGAACAGTGTGCGTTACTGTATCCCTAGCTCAAAATTAAGCCGTGCTGATCAGGTCTCTAGGGCCAAGGTGATGAGTGAGCAGGCTTCCAGGAGGAGGTGGGGCACCACAGCAGGTAACCTGCTGGCCTTGGCAAGGGAAGCATGGCTGGGTGGGAGGGGGTGCTCAAGGGCACCCCTCTGCTTTTAGCCTTCCTTGGCTAAGCTCGAAGATGCTGCTGTATCAAGGGCTAGAGAAGAACCCCAGGTAGGCAAGGGGCAAGGAAGGGTCATACCACCTTCCACACAACACAAGCTCACTCAGAGTATAGTTCTGGAGTGAGGAAGATGAGGAACGAAGGCGAGAAGTCCTCGAGTTAGAACTGCCACAGGTAGGGTGAGCTTGGCCAACTCAGGAGCAAGCTCCCCGAGGGAGAACAGGGGCCCTTCCCACAGAACATGGACGGACGGATGCCGTGGGAGGACGTCTAGGGATACTGCTCCCACCCTGCCTCCAAACAGCTTTTCTGCCAATGCCTACATTTCTATCATTGAAGATTCATTCTGGAGCACGTGTCCTTTACCCCTTTTAAGGAATTATTTTCCACTATAAATTTTAAGTACACCTCTAATAGGAAATTTGGAAAACGCGAAGAGGATAAAAACGTTTTTTACCCACACCCTAACCCCCGACAGCACCCACTCACTTTTTTTTAACATTTTGATGTCTTTCTCTGCTACCTTTTTTGTTGTTGTCTTCAGGCCTCGCCGTGAGCCTCCTACGTGTGGGATTCTGTGGTCCACTTTCCCTGCTTAGCTTCGGTCCTATTTCAGCCTGATGTTCTGGGGACATCGAGTCCCCATTCACCAGGTGCCAGTGAGTTCCGTGACATCGAGGAAGTTACCTTTCTGGATTCTACTGTCCTCCTACCTGTTCAGTGGGGACAGAGATGCCCACCATGCTACCTCACAGGGCCCGGGGCCAGAAAATGCAAGTGACGGTCTGAGAGTCAAGTCCAGCTCCCATGTGCGGGGGCAGGGCGGATGGAAGTGGTCAGACAGAACTAGTCATGAGGAGGTCACAGCAAAGGGGATGGGATGGGGTAGTGGTGGGCGGTGGGAAGGCCGGGCCAAAGGACAGGTGAGCACACCCACCCAAGTCCTGTGGGTCTTCCCCCGGGCCAGCTCTCCTAAGCAGCTGTCCCCCGGGCCTGGCTGGGCGCTGGTCCTGCACCACTTCCTGTTGGGCTGAGTCCATTCTCAGTACAGCCTGAGGCGATTGGCAGGAGATGGCCAGCCTGGAATTCCTCGTTTCCGCTGCTCAGGGCCTGGCGGTGAGCTGTGGGGACTGTGTGGTTGCTGGGCTCTGCTGTGTGGTTGCTGAGCCTGGGCACGGTGGGGGCTTGGAGTCTTGGGGAACCTGACGAGTGGATGGTTCTTGAGGGTTTGCTTCAGGCAGGGTGGCTGGGCCTGGGGGCAGAATGGCGGGGAGGGAGGAGAGGTCTGCAGGCACTTCGGAGCCAGGCTTGATGCAGCCGTTGCTCGCCTTGCAGCCACATGGCTGTAACTTCCTAGGTGTGCGTGCGTGTGTGTATGTGTGTGCGTGTGCGCACAGGAGGAGGGGAGGGCACTCTCCCTGAGAGTGGCTGCCTTGGGCTGGGTAATAGAGACAGGTAGCTGCATGTGGATGTCTAAGAATGCTTCTCCTGCATGCCTGTGTGGACGTGCGGGTCCAGGAGCAGCTGTGGGTCTGCCTAGGAATTTAGGCATCCATGGGGGAGGTGCAGGGGAGCCTGTGTGCCACTGAATGCCTGGGCTTGTGTTGTAGAGTGTCAACGTGTGTGTGTGGGTGTGTGTGTGTGGTGAAGCACAGGTCTGAGCCTGGGAGGGGTGGTTCTGTAGGCATGCCTGTGTCAGAGCAATTCTTTCTATCCCTGACGCCCCATAAAAAGGTCACAGGCCAAGGTTATAACCTGGCAACAACACATATTTCCTGAGCACCTACTATGCGCTAGGCCCTCAGCCACGCTCTGGAGACAAGAGAAATAAAACTCAGGCCCTCCCTTGAGAAGCTCAAAGGGTAGAGGGGAAGGTGAGAGTCACAAACCATTTATGGCCCAAGACAATAAGTCCTGAGGGCCACCTCTTAGGCCCTTCCTCGGGGATCCCACAATACCACAATTATGGAGATGATCTGTTTTCACCACCATCTCCCCCTGCAGACTAGAGACCCTTGAGGGTCAGCACTTAGGGGGTCTGTGATGCTCTGTAAGGATGAATTATGCAAAGGCCTCTGTGAGTCGAGCTGTGCCTGGGTGGCTCCCAGCCAGCCACAGCCAATCATGAGCCACAGCCAGTGCGACAGTCCCGCTGGAGCTGGGCTCACCTCCTGCTACTCGCAGGAGCTACTTAAGCTCTCAGAGCCTCCATTTCCTCATCTGTGCAATAGGAATAACAATTGGCCAAACCTCACAGTGGGCAGGAGGCTTCAGTGAGGCCGCGTGCTGGGAGCTGCACACACACACCATGCTTGGTACATGGCAGCAACAGAAACTGCCACCTGGGCAGTTCCACGAAGCCCTGTTGACCTAGAAGGCAGAAGCAGAACTCTGACTTCTCCATGGGCAAGTTGGGGGTCTCTCCAGCAGGCAGAGAGCAGCACCATTCTAGCATCAGGAGGAAGGAGCCCAAGGGTGGGGTCGCGCCATTGGCTGGTGGGGGCTGAACATGCATCTGGATGTCTTCTAAGCATGTATCTCACTGGTCAACCACTGATGTCTCTGTTCGCTCACTGGTGCTTCCTCCAAATTCTTTGCATCACAGCCTTAACCATCAGATGTCAACACATAAGTTTTCTGAAGTGTTGAAAATGTGTCACTTTGAGAGAATGTGCTCCCCCTCATCCCCCACATTATCCAGACACGTGCATGCTTGGGCATGCTTGTGTGCGTGGCATGTGCACATGGGCGTGAGGACAGGATGCGCAGCTGAGGCCGGCCAAGCTGGACCTGCTCCCCGCTCACCTGCCAGAACTCCGTGCCCACTGGGTGTGGCCAGGGCCTCCTGTCTGACTCACACTGGTCCAGCTTGGCCTCCCCTCCTCAGCCTCACTGAGCCTGGTTCAAGGTCTTCTCAGTGGTGAGCTGGAGCTGACCCTGCTAATCTCTTCCTAACTCCACAGATCAGGGATGACACCACATTGGTAGCTTGAGATATGTCCAGCACAGAAATCAGCAAATGATACAAATAAGACACCACCACCACCCCCGCCCGCCACCAAAAGCATGTAAATGCCAGCACATCACTGGCACTGCTGCGTTATAACAACCTGATACCGAATGGTAGCACCTGTTAGGCATTTGGCATCGTTCTTATCAGCACAAAAATCTGTGAGACATTTGTCATTATCCCCGTTTCATACCTGGTGTTCATATTTACACGATCTGACTCCAGGTCTCTGCCCTTCACACTGCGCTGCGCGCCTCAGTTAGCAGAACCACGAGATTTGATCCGGCTGGCACTCACCATCTCACCAATCACTCCCCTCATCCAACGGGAAACTGAGCTCAGAGCGCTTCTCTAATGGGGGGGGGGGGAGGGGGGTGCTAACACCGCCTCGCGCTTAGCTAACCTCACGGCTGCCATCTTCCACCCGTCTCCCCGCCTGCAATCACGCCCATGTCCACCGCGAAGCCAAGGTCGCTGTCACCTGATGTTCTACATGCATGGCTGATTTTTTGGAAACTTCACATATAGACCTTGACATTTGGTGCAAGCTGTATTTTGTTTTGCTCCGTTTGACCCAGTGTTCGGGACTCTCAGGAACATTTCAAATTCTGCTCAGGTCATTTGTTGTCTGTCTTGTCTCCCTCCTAGACCCGTGCCACCTGCTGCCTTGGTCACTGCACCTTCGGTGCAGGAATTGGGCTTAAACTTCAAAAAAGAATAAGCAAGACCAAGCTCTGTGGCCCAACCCTGGAGGTGCCCATCCTGTATGACACAGGTTCTGGCACCTACGCACTTTGGAAAGCAGGTCCCTCCCCCGGTCTCCCACCACCGCCCCGGCTCTGCCTGCCCCACTGACTAGAGAATCGGCTTTTTGTCCCTGGAACATCAGCAGCACTGTCAAACACCCACTGAGGCCCACGCTGTGCGCCTGGTCCTTGACAGGCAGTCTCCCGTTCAGAAAGCGCTCCCTTGGCCCTGCTCCGCTCTAAGAGACCCTCCAGGTCGCCCTTTGCCGAGCAAGAGGGTCCTCCAGAGATTACACGTGGGGCTCCCCCTCCCGGAGGGCAGTTCGGGGTCAGGGCGGGACCCCGCCCTCAGAGTCCTGGAGCTGAGGCCGACAGCCGGGCGTAGGAAGGGGCCCGACCCCGCTCCTCTGCAGACTCCAGGCGCCTTCCTCTAAGCCGGCACCCCCCTACCTCGGGGGAGAGAATCCTGCGCGTCCCACCACCCTGCTCGGGAGAGAGAAGCACAGACTCCCTGATCCCCACCCAGTCCTCCCATCCCTGGGCTCGGGGGTGCTTCACGTTCCGCCGTCGCATCTCGGGGCGGACTAGGCGTCAGGTGAGCTCTCACCTAGGGCGGGTGGAAGGGGTAGATGGGGGCGGAGCGGAGGCGGGCCTGAGGCGGCGACCCCACCCACGAATGGGCGGGGCGAGTCCTGCGGGGCCAATGGGGCGGGGGGCTCGCCGCCGAGTGGTGGGGGTGGCCGCCGGCGTCTCCCCCTGTCCCCGCCCCCCGCCCCGCCCCTCCCGGGTTTAAAGCCCCGCGGGCGGCTTGTGGCAGCGCTGCGAGCGCCGAGTGGCGCAAGTAGATGCGACAGGGCGCCGCCGGCATCATGCGCCCCCCGTCTGCGCTGGCCCTGGCCGCGCTCTGCCTGCTGGCGCTGCCCGCCTCCGCCGCCGCCGCCTACTTCGGGTCAGTGCCCGCCGCGCCCCGGCCCACGCCCCCGCCCACCTGCCTACCCCTCCTCCGGCCACCGCAGCGCCAACCTCTCCGTCCCTCTGCCTCCGGCCTCGAACTCAGACCTTAGCTCCGGCCGCACCCAGCCGCACCCAGCCGCACCTCGCGGCGGGAGTTCGCACGGCGAGCTCCGTCTCTGGCTTCCCGGGCTCAGATCCCCGTCGCACCTTCTAGCGTGCACCTCTCTGCTCCCCTTCGCAGACAATCTTTTCACCCTTGCCTGTCCGAGACCTCACCCCGCTCAATCACTCCGCGCGCTCTCACACTCTGCCCCAAGGTCCCGGACTCTGCACGCGTCTCGGGCCCTTGCCCCGTCCGCTCTGGCGCGCCCTGTCTCGGCCGGTTCAGGTGTCCCTCCCGCGCTCTGATGCCTTCTCCGGTCCTCACCCGGCGCCCTGTCTGCCCCCATCACGGGTTCTGTCTAGCCACAGTCTTTGCCTGGGGCTCCCTCCCCACCCTCTGCCTTCGCCCCGCGGAGCAGAGGCCCGGAGCTTTGGGTGGTTGGGAGGAGACGGGTTGTCTCGGAGGCCGGGGAAGGGTATCACGCAGATCCCAGAAGAATGGAGGAGCCAGCGGGGTGTCAGCTGGAGACGCGGAGGCAGAGGGGGTGGAACGTCAGTTGGGGAAATCTGACCAAATCTCAGATGTGGCGTCGGGCGAATTCTCAGAAGAATAAGGAAAAGCAGGAGAGGAGAGGCGGTGTGCGCGATTGGAAAGGGAGGGTCCGAGCTGGGCTGACACCTGGGGAGAGCTTGGGGAGGGAACTGGGAGTGTTTAGAGCGCAAGTTACAGGGCAATGGACTGTCCCTGCTTCTCTGACCCCGAATCGCAGGGACTTGGGTTGGGAGATGGGGTCGTGGGTGTGAAGGCACTTTCCTGACCTCCACCCAAAGCGCCTCCAACTATGTACAACCTGTTACTTTGAATCATGCCATTTTTTGTGATCTTCACTCCAAATCAGGGTGAGGTTTAGAGTGTGACCACAGAAAAGACAAGAAAACACCACACAAGGGACCCTCCAGAGACTGCTGCCAAAGACCTACCAGGGAGGCTCCAGCAAGGGTTGAGATGGCCCCCCAGCACCGGCTGGAGTAAGGGCTGTGGGCTAATTTCCAGGTCACAGCCTCTGGTTAAAACGTGCCTGGGCTGTGGGCAATGGCTTCTCTTGAACTATGTGGAAGGGGCAAGCTCAAACCCTGGCTCTGGGCTCGGCTGCAGGTGACTTGGGAAGTCCACCCAGCCTCTGGGCTACAGAGACCCCTTTTGCAAAGAAGGGTATGAACTTGAAATAACTGAGCCTCTAGGTTCTCCTCAAGAACAGTGAACGAACGTGTTTGTTTCCCAATGATTTCAGGTTTGAAGGCATTGTTATCGCCTCAGCAGGCAGGATATAATGGCGCAAATTTTGGGTTTGGTTCCCAACTCTGCCACTTGCTAGCTGTGTGCTCCTGGCCAAATTATTTAACCTCTCTGTGCCTTGGTTTATCATCTGTACAATGAAGGTAATGGTGTCTATTTCATATGAAGATTCTCTGCGATAGTACATGCAAAGCCATTAGGACAGCATCTAGCACCTAGTAAATGCTCAACTAATGCCAGAGATGATGATGATGATGACGATGATGATTTTTTAAAGATGTTTTAATTTTATTGTTTAGAGAGAGGGGAAGGGACAGAGCAAGAGAGGGAGGGATACATCAATTGCCCCCAACCAGGGACCTGGCCCACAACCCAGGCACATGCCCTGACCCGGAATCAAACTGGTGACCCTTTGGTTCACAGGCTGGCACTCATTCCACTGAGCCACACCAGCCAGGGCATCATGATGATGATTTCTAAGGCACAGTATCTTGATATTCCAGCCCTGACCAGGCTTTCTGGGCTGAATGGAGAGGGCGAGGACAAGTGGTGCCTGCTTCCTCTTGGACACCAGCTCACTACCACAATTCCGTTTCTTTGGGTTGGGGGTTAGGGATAGGACAAGGGCCAGGTGAGGTGGCAGGAAAGGGGCTCCAGGAAGCCTGGACTACCCTGGTTGCTGTGGTTGGAAGGGTGAGGAGTTTGAAGCAGTGCCAGGGGCTAGAATTTGAGGCCTGAGCACAGGGGCAGCTGTGGAAATGAGAGGGGAGATGGTGGGTTCAGCCCGAGTTAGGGTTGAGAGGGGCCATGTGAGTATCGGAACCACCTGTTCCAGGTTGTGAGCCTGGTTGGGCAGAGCTGGCAAAGCACGCTCAGGCCACCACCTCCACAGTCTGGGGAGCAGGACAAATACTAAGGGAATACGCTGAAATTGGAGCCTCATGCCGTTATGTGTTTGGTCTCATAGAGCCCGGGTTCTCAATGGGGAAGCCTTGCTGCTTCCCAGTCTCAGGCCAGTGTTCCCGGCTTCCCATCAGATTTTGCTCTCTGGAAGAAATCTATATCAGTCATCCACACTGTAGTGAGAATGTGAGGCAATGTTCCTCGCCCTTCTCCAGTTCATTTGCTTTTATAAGATGAAATGTTTGGACAGATTGATAAAAGAAAATTCAAACAGCAGGAGAGCAGGTAAGGTCAATCTTATTGGGGTCATCAAAAATCATAGAATCATAGATTTAAGAGTTGGAAGTGACCCCCCAAAGGATGTCTGCTCTAGCTCCCTGCTTCGAGTAGGTCATGTATCATTATCCCCATCTTTGAGATGAAACAACCATCATTCCCAAACCACCATGAGCTGGCAGCTGCTTCTATTCTGCTGCTTTGCGTGAGTCTGGAGCCCATTCCTGTTGAATGGCATGATCACCAGTATTGTAACTTGCAAATAACTTCCTCATACAGCTCTTCTCACAGCTGATCCGCAGAGCCGTTCCCGGGGAGCATTGGATGGGTATAAATAGCACCCAAAAGGAATCCAAGGGTCAGAAAGATTCAACAACTCACCCAGTGTCACACAGCTGATTAGTGGGAGAGACAGGATAGAAACTGGTCTGGGCTCTTTGCCCTACAGCCTCCAGAGCTAATACTGTGTGGTCACCCAGGGAAGCAGCCGCTGCAAGGCCAGGTGACCCCCTTCCCTGCTTAGTCAACTCTGTCAGACCCTCTTGGCTGTGGTGGGGTGGGTGCAGCCACAGCGTTCTCCTCTGTCCTGAGCGTGAGACGCATGCATTGGGCCCTGCCCGGTGTCAGGGGGGCTCCGAGAGGACAACATATTGATGGTGGGATGGGAGGTAGACCAGAAGTCAGGGGCTCAGCTTCGTTCTGACTCCGGACCACTCTCTGCATCGTCTGTGGTCAGGTCACTTGCGTCCGGGGTCTGTAGTACCTGGAGGTCTTAAGGTTCCCTAACGGGCTGGTCCTGGCCTACAAGTCTGGGATT
>PVKM010025520.1:0-19858 GCA_004027735.1 Carollia perspicillata | reverse complement strand
CAGGGGGCTCAGTGGGTGGCTGAGAGAGGCCCCGGACCAGGCTCCAGGCCCACTCGCTCGCTTTGGGTGTCCTCCTGGACACGTTACTCAGCCTCTCCGGAGCTCAGGGTTGCCACCCACACCGCAGGGACGGTCACAGCAGCCCTCCCTGAGAGGGTTGGAGGGGGCGGGTGAGAAGATCTGCAAAACGCGTTATTCCCGGCTTGAAAGCGCTGAGCACGTGTTCGTCACGAGGACTGTACTTTTCCTGCCTCCGCTCCCTTCTGTTTCCCGGAGCATGTTTCGCACTGCCTCCAGATCGAGTTCTGCTGCCCGTAGAGGAGCAGAGAACTGTGATGTCTGAAGCATCAGGACGACTTGTCTCAAGTTCCCTGAATCGACGGGCTGCCTAAGCCTCTGTGTTCAGGTCTGTCCCTGTGGACTGATTAAACTGTCACCCAGCGCCTCGCGTGAGGTCACGAGGACGCCAGGCTCCTCCGCCGCTTCGCCCCCTACGCACAACCTTCTGCCTTTGCTGACATTATTCTGCCAACTTGGAATGCCCGTTGGGCCCACTCTGAGTTCTACTGTCTCCTTGATCCTGGGCCCAAGTGGACTTGTCCATTTCATGAGCTCCTACAACACTATCCAAGTAACAGGCCATGTCGATGACCCTTCGGTACTTTGAGTGGGTGTCTGTCATCTCCTCAACTAGACTGTAACTACTCAGGAGCAGAACACCCCTCTGTGTCCGCAAAGTCAGATTGCCAGGGAGCTTTTGCAAAGTGTGATTCAGACTCCGGAGACGGGGCTAAGAACCAGTGTCCTGTGAGACGGACCCCAGTGATCGGCGTTGGAGATGCTAGTGACAGTATCCCAGAGCACGGTGTCCCTCAGTCCCAAGCTTACTACCAAAGTTCTTGCAACATTCTCGTGACCTTGAATTAGACCATTCCACCATTTTTATTTGCACATTTGCCTGTGTGTCATTCAGTCTGCGGGACATGTCCTCTGCCTCACGTTTCACACAGACCACAGAGCTGCGTCGTTGGCCTCTCTACATGTGATTGGCTCCCGACGACCACTGTACGACTTTCAACAACCGATTTATTGAGAATGTGATTTAAAGAGTGTGTGAAACACATCCGTTCTTCCCTGGAGAACGTTCAGGTGATGAAGACCCTTGGTGCTTGTCTGGTTTTTCTCCTCGTGGGGAGGTGGTACGGTATATACTTTCTGAGCAATCAAAGGGTCAAACGGTAAAGGGGACAGTGGTAGTTTGGAATTACATTGATGTAAACGAAGTGGTGGACAGAGACCTGATTGAACGAAACATCAAATGATAGCCTGTGGCATTTGGGGGGAAGCCTGTTAATTACACATTTGAGTATTGGTCTTTGGGGGAGAGTGACAGGTGGGGGGACCAGCGACGGTGGCCTGTGCCTTCCTGTCTTCATCCTCGGTCTTCTGCAGTGTCCCTGGAAGCCCCAGCAGCAGAGGTCCAAGAGGCGTCACCAACAGCTGCACTGGAGACCCCTGAGACCTACAGATATTTCCTCCGGCCAGAGACACCCTCCCTGACTTCCCGAAAAGTACAGGATGCCTCCCATCATCCCCAAAATAAAGACACATGTTCATGTCTCCACTGTGTGGTCTGCTGGTGACTCAGATGCCCTGGTCTTTGGCTCATTAGCATTCCGAGTGACAGCCAGGGCAAAGCCCACAGACCCCTGGCCGCCGGCCGTGGAGGCTTGTTCTGGAGGAAGAGGAGAGGCGGGGCAGGAAGGGTGGTGGGTGGGGAGTGTGGGCTCGGGGTGCAGTCCCTCTGCTCTGGGCCAGGGCTGATCTCAAGGAAATGCCATGTCCTTCATTCACAAGTATTTATGGAAAACTGCGGCAAACACACTCCAGTGTGACACGTCCAGCAGGAAGCCTGGGGTTCAACCACAGGGATCTCCGGAGGCCGAGTGACCAGGAGGAGGACAAGTACTTGAAAACGAACCAAAATAAATGAAAATAATTACATTTCCTCAAAAAACATAAACGAACGAAAGAAAGCAAGCTCTCATCATATCTGTTCCCTGAGGCCCAATGTAATCTTCCTGGATTCCAGAGTTTCTGCCACCTGGGCCACTTTTCGTAGGAAACCCAGCTATCCACCGCGCCATGTGGGAGAGAGAAGGGGCCAGGCCATTTCCGTGTGCCCGGCAGGCCGACACAGGGCATTGGCTCTGGGAAAGTTGGTAAAATTCTCCCAGCGGTCAAGACGTCTGGCTATCAAGCCACTATGTCCACGCCACCCAGGGGCGTTCCATCCATCCTGACATAAGTGAGGTCTCACTAGACCGTGGCTACCCTGGAGGAGATGGAAACCCTCATGTGGACCCACTTTCTGTTGTCACTCCACTGCCATACCTGTCCCCTAGACCAACGCCATCTCCTTCATGGCTGGACATTTTCATACACATGTAAAATTTAACTCACGATTATACAAAGGAAAGGAAAGCTTTAAAATCTTCCCCTTCCCCCTACTGTTCTTCTATTCCCTTTAAAAATGTCGTCATAGGTCACTTACCTTAAGGGCTCGGGTCGAATGCAGCATTCGTAAAAACTCCGTATGTGCCCAGTTGGCTAAAGAACAGAAACACAATGGTGACCGGCCATACCGTGCTTAGCTCCTGACCACAGTCCAGTATATAGTGACTCCGGGCCGTGGGTTCCCGCCCACCCCGGGAATTCTGCTCTCAAGGGGAAAGGAGAAATGCCAATGGGATTTTCTAGATCCCACGTAACCGCTCTGGGAAGTCTGCACTGCACTTGGTACCCAGGCGACCCTGTGGTTGACGCCGCGGGTACGAAATGCCCGCTCTGCCCCTGCAGGGCTGCAGGTTCTTACGGCGAGAAGAAATCCTTCCCGAATCCCCAGCCTTGACCCTGGATGGCCTGGCGGTGGTGTGCAAAGGGTGGTAGTAGTGCCCCCTGAAGGAGTTTTAACATTTTCATAATGATCAGGAGATCTGCTGACACTTCGGGGCAGGGGCCAGGACCCTGGAGGTCCTGACAGCTCAGGAAGCAACAGAATTGCCCTACACTCCACCCACCTCCAGGATATGCAGGCGGAAACCTCTGAATCTGGAATGTTGCCGCTTTACATATAAATAGCAGGGGGTTCTTTTGTTTTGTTTTTTGTATCTTCTAGAATGCAACTGCCATGTGACTTGAAGGAAGATTTTAACCGGTTTTCCAACTTTTTACCAGTCATCTGTCATTTTAAAAATCAGGTTGGCGACACGGCTGAAGCCTTTCCAGCCACTCTTACAGTCTCCTGTCTGCTGTCCTCAGCAGCTGTGCCTGCCTGGTGATTCTCCCCGAAGGTGCGCGCCTCGATGGCCTCGCGGCACCCGCCAGGGTAGCCAGTGCCCCAGCTCTAGCAGGGAGCCTACTGTTTCTCCTTCATACTTAGTTATGGTGCTGATTGGTTTTTAAGAACTTGCATAGTAGTTAGGGTGTATCGTCTGTGTGCTTTAATTCAGAATTCAAAAGTTTTGTCACAGGGAGGGAGTGTTATGTATAATCACTCTGGCACGTTGTGGTGAATTAGAAAGCCAGACTAGAAAAATTAACTCAATTACAAAACATTTCCTTCTTACCTCTGAGGGTTCAAGGGGCTTTTCCCATCATCTGAAATAAGCAAAAGGACACAGATGGTTGGTTTAAAAGAAGAAAACGGGGTGAAGGGGAAAGGGCCCCCGTGACGGGAGTTACTGGGGACGGCCAGCAGGCAGACTGATTTTCAGGCGGACTCATTAGAAGGGGCAGATTGGGAACCGTCTCTCCCCGGGAGGTAGGACCTGCCTGTTTTAGGCTAAACCAAACATTTGCCCACGTAGCTCCAGGGCCCTCTCGTCTTCCTCCTCTTCCCTGGCAGTGACCACCTCCCCTCCTGTGTCTGATGCCCGCCTGCCTCCAGCCCCTCGACTGGTTTTGGTGGTTGTTGAGATTACTGGTTCTCAAAACCCATCTCCTCGGCACTCGAGGTCGGCCCCTCTCGTTCATCCCGTGTCGCACTCCCTCAGCCATCAGTTGGCGAGTTAATTACGTAAATGAGCCCAGCTCTATGCAATGGTGACAATCTCCCCCTCCCTGGTAACACACGTAATCAGGGGCCTCATGTCTTAACCCTGACCATGAACTCTGACCGTGGAAATGTAAGACTCGGCAGCAGGCCTGTCGGCTGAAGCATCTCGTGGCTCAAGGGTTTTAAAATATTTGGCCAAATGAAGATGAGTTAGTATATTTAGTCCAGAGCACTATGGAGCCTTTAATGTGATAATGAACGTGCATTCTGAATTTGCAAGAGAACATAGTAGGCAGCATCCATCGTCCTATTCTCTGACTACAGAATCCTAGGAAGTTTAAAATCAAATTGGGACAAGTCAAGGGAAAATCCCCCAGCCTCCCGAGTAAATTTATTGTTTATTAAAGATTATCGGGGAAGGAGCGGCTGCAGGCCCCTCTCCTTGGTTCGGAGGGTTCCCTAGAAATGCCTGGGGAGGAAAGAGAGTTTGGTTCCCACGCGGTTATGGAGAACGGCTCTGGCCCGCCGTCTGCAGGGTTTGCCTAAGGGAGCCGGGGCGCCGCGCAGAGGGACTGGGGGAGGGTCTCTGGTTTTTAAACAGTGTCGCTATTTGTCTGTTGTCCCACTCACCCACACACAGGGGAGTACATGGAGGAACTTTAGAAAATGAGCCTCGAGGCAGTGGCAGCCGTGTGGCCTGAGGGAGCAGGAGAGGGGTTAAGACCAGGAGTGGGAGCCCCTCGGCTCCAGGAGAACCGCGGCAGGTACTCTTGACGGAGCCCCTCCCGGTGACCTGGAGTCGTGCATTCAGACTCCTCTGATGCCCCTGGTTGCTTTCCTTCCTGGAGGGTTTTTGTAGAAGAGTCTGATAAACGTAGTTTCCCTTAGAGAGTCTTCCTCCCCTTCGGTGCCCTCCGTGCTTCAGCCCTGCAGTAACTCCAGGAGCCTCCACGAGCACACACCCCCTCTGAGCTTTTCATACCCAGGCGTGAGGAGGGCAGCGGCTCTTCTCACCTCCCCCACGATCCAGACGCACCAAACTGCTGAACACAGCCCTTCCCCAACGGGTTCTCCCTTTTACGTCTTTTCACGCCTCATTCCCTCTGCCGGAACTCTGTCTTTACTTTTCTCCCTCCATGGCAAAATCTTTCTTTAATCTTCAACGTTAAGCTTTAAACGAGCCTTCCTGACCTATCAGTCTGGTCAGGACCCCTGTTTCGTGTTCCAGTGACACTCAGGTCTGGCGTTTGTCCTAGCACAGCACTACCTTCAGGGGTAGCACGATTCCCCTTGGGTGTCCCCCCGGCCAGATCACCAGGGACCATCATTCTGGGTCCCGCTGCCGAACCCAGGTCAGTAAATGAGTAGGGCGTGCAAGAACAGTGAGGGGAGGAGTGGGACGCTGTTTTGATTCGCTCTGGTATGACTGACACCCCCAGACCAGAGGCCCCAGATGCCAGTGTGCCTTTGGAGGGACGGAATGCTGAAAACGTCAGGTTTCCAAGCCTCTTTTCAGGTCTCCTGTGTGAGCATCTATATTTGCATAAAGCTCTGCATTTCTAAAAAGGTGACTCCCCCAGGCAGTCAGATCTCAAGGTCACTTCTCTAGGCCCTGTGTTCTTCTGATGCGAATGTTTTCAACTGATGTGAACTGCCCAAGCTGCGCTTTCTTGTCCCCCCCAACCCCCCATCACACAAAAGCAGAAGAAAAGGAGAAGACGCTTTCTCATTTACCTTTCTGTCTGCAACGCCTTCTTAGCAGAGCCAGGAGGGTCCCACCCATCGCCAAGCCTGTTGCCGAGGCCACTGCCCCCCCAAAGTAAGTCAGAGCTTCCTGGACAGTCAGAGGCCCCGCTGCAAAGCAAACACACGCGTGCAAGACTTAGACGTGCACTGTGCAAAAGGCCGTCTTCCCCGAAGGGCCCCACGAAATCTAAGAGGGGAGAGCAAGGAGGGTCGCTGTGGAAGTCATAAACCACCTTCTATCCTTCACGCTTAAATGTCAAATGCAATTTTCAAAGGAGTCAGGGTGAGGATGTCAGAAAAGGAATTAAATGATTAAATGGTAGACCCAAGGAATGGAAGTTTGGGCAAATAAAATAAGCCGTGGGTAACTTTTGTTGCAATCAAAAATATAGCTAGAGAACAAAAAGTGGTCATGACAAGCTGTAGAGAAAAAAATTCTTTAAAACAGGATGGGTGGGTAAAATCAACCTAAGAGATGGATCTTCATTAAGGGAGATCTGTGGAATTCTCAGTCTTTAGAGGTACGCGGTAAAGTTCTCCCGAGATGAATTAGGAATCTATGTAAAATAACCTTCAGTTTAAAACCATCTGAAACTTCAAGGTGTATCACCCCCAGATTATAAAGAAACGAGAGGACTCATTTCATAAATCTCAGCTGTGAAGAAGGAGTGGCAACTGTCTACTCGGGGTCACTGATTTCAGTTCCTTCTGCTCTGTATAAGGCAAGAAATTGCCTCATTGATTCATTGTGAAACATTCATTAAGTGCAGGGAAAACCCAGTGACAGAAAGTGAGACCCACAGAGACGCACAGAGAAGAAACACTGATTTCGCCCCTCTGTGCCTCGGCATGGCTTCCTGCGCCACGGCACCACCGTCCGTACCTTGGCAGGTGGGCACGGCCGAGGACCACCGGCCCGTGTGTTGGCACGCTGTCTGCGCCGAGCCGTTAAGTGGTCGTCCCTCTGGACAGTGGAAGGTGCAGGTTGACCCATAGCTGAACTGTCCCCAAGGGTTTGAGCAGTTCATCAGCAGCGGTTCCACGACGGGCAGCTCGGCGCACTGGACAGCTGCAGGAAAAGAAAGAAAAAAAAATCAGGAAGAACACACGTGCACAGTGAAGGCGAAAGGGACTCTGGTGTCGTCTGCACCCTGGCTGGCTTTGCAGCAGATGAGACAGACTGCGCGAGGTCCGAGAGGAGAGGAGGCCCTCCCGACGTGCACACTGGCGCCCCCAGCATCACACGGACACGGGGGTTGCCACGCAGGCGATGAGGGCCAAAGAGCCCGGTGGGCACAGAGCAGCCCCCAACTCACGCCTGCTGACGGATCGATCGGCCTTGCCTACAAAAACACGATGAAGTTTCGCTTCTCAAAAATGCTGTTGTCCTAAATGTTACTACAGTTGGCATGTCTGCACACGTTGTGAAACATTAAATATTGTTAAAATATTTAGTAAGTGTTCAAGCACCACTGGACTTGGGAAAAGTTTGAAAGAGATAGAGACCACCACCCTCGCAAAACTATTTTTTTTTCCCCAGGAACTTCAAGTTACGCGTCCTCATTTGTGGATAGGAAGCTAAAGCTCAAGAAATTAAATGCCATTCGAGTGAACAGGGAGAAGGAGGGACATTCGCAGAGTGCGGTGCCGCGCCGTGCGGGGAGCAGAAAGATGAAGCAACACCTTTTGCGCTTCGTGCCTGGGGTGACAGCCCTGTGGGAGGTGCCGTGCACGACTTTTTCTTCAGGTTCGCATCAGGCAAACACGGCACGTTCACATGGTCACATAATTACCAGAACTGCAGCTTGGACGTTGTCATTCATGCCCCTGGTTTATGTGTAGCCTGCTTATTGTCCTAACGCATTTTTAGACAGTCACAAATGTTCCCTCCTTTAGGTCTGTGAGTACCGGAGTGTTAGCCTGTGATGACAGGACGCGGGGAAGGGGCGTGCTTGCCCCAGGCGACTTCTAATTGGGACTGGCGTGGGATTTGAGGGGGAGCTGACACTCAAAGTGGCCCTCGGGGCTGGAGGGGATTTCAGCAGGCAGGTGCGGTAACTAGCTCAGCGCCGGCCGGCAGTCAGCACCAGCACTGCCTGCCCAGCCCCCAGTACCTGTGCAGGCTGGCGTCACCGCCGTCCACTGCCCTGACGGCCTGCATCGGAGTGTGCTCTCTCCCCTGAGCGCGAACCCGGCTTTGCATCCGAAGGAACAGGTGGTGTTGGACCCGAAGGCTCCCAGGCGATGTCTGCAGGACATGGTGCCCTGCTCCGGAGTGGCGAGGGCCGGGCACCGCACCTCGGGCGTGGGAGCTGCTGCCGTGCCTGCTGCGAGAAGAGGTCGCCGTTTGCAGAGCCTAAAATAGCCCGAGACTGCCTGCCACATCTTCGTGCAGAAGGAGGCTCCCGCCGGAGCTCCTTAAGGCAGTGAAGGAAACTGCTCATCGTAGGGATGGGAAACAGGGTGCGGAAAAGTATTTGCAAGTGTCCTTGGAGAGAAGTCTCCAGGCTAGAACAAGAAACTGGAAGTGTGATGTCACCGATGTTTAAAAAAAAAAAGGAGAGTTGGTGTGGAGACGCAGGAAACTTAGTAGAAAGCCAAATGCGCGTGGGCCTGCCCACCCCTGCCTTGTTGGGAGGGGGTGGTGTCCACCGGCCAAAGGTCAGCATGAAATGTGAGGCGTGAGTGACGCCACTGGCTCGCCATCAACACGACAGGCGGGGGAGAGATGGCGTCCGCACTCCCGTCTCCTGATCGGAAGAGCTGGGTCAGGGACTCCACCCCTGTGCTCTCGCAACGGAGACCCGTCCCTGGACCCAACGCAGCTCTTTGAGAAAGAGGCCAAAATTACGAAAGAAAAATCTCTGCTTAAGAATCAACGCATCTCTTATTCGCAAACATAAAGAAGTCCTGCTACTCCTCACGCGTTTACAGATCTGAAATCTGGGTTCCCTGGAACGAGAAGTGGTGCTTTTGCAAAAACAGTGATACGATGCACACCCGTCACGGGGAGAGAGCTCGGCCAGGGTTCGTGGCCCCTGCGGGTCCCAGCAAACGTGTCTTACGTTACCTTTGCAGGTGGGTGGGGGTGCGGTCCATCTCCCAGCAGCTGTGCATTGCACACTGTCAGACCCCTGCAGCCGAAAGCCCTGGCGACAGGAGAAGCGGCAGGTGGAGCCGACTCTGAATTCTCCGCCAGCGTCGGAACAATCCAGCCTTCCCCACTGCGGGGCAAGTAGCTCCGGGCACCTGATGGCTGGAGAAGCAAACGGAAAACATCAAGATCTGCGAGGTCTTTCGGAAGCTTCGTTGTGCGCCGGGTCGCTCATTCAGGCACGCGACAAGTATTTACTGAGCACCTGCTCTGCCAGGTGTTTTGCTGAGCCGCAGGCATTCCGTGAGGGAGAGGACAGGGCCCGTACCACACGGGGCAGGAGGAGGAGGGTGGGTGGGCTCACAGAGAGGGGCGTGGGCGGAAGTCACCACGATGCAGAAGTCCGGGATCGAGGCAGTCAGCTCAAGAATCCAGTTTCATCTCCTCCCTGCACACCTCCTCCAGAGGCCGAAGGGCCTCCCTCGGCTCCCCGATCCTGTCTGCCTGAGTGCAGTCCAGGATTTCCCTCCCGCCCTCCCTCCTGCCCAGTCCTGCCCAGGGGCTTCCTCTTCGATAGCCTGCTGTTCCCACAAGTTCTGTACATCTGAAACCCCCGGGACCATCTGTCCTGAGTGGTTTCCTCCACTCGGATCCCAGGGGGTTTCTTTCCACCACAGCTCCACGGCACGGGAAAGCTCGGACCCTCCTGCCGAGGCTCGGTCAGCTCCTGGGGTTCCCAGAACACCATGTGCTGTCGACTTTGGTTCTTGGCCTACGCCACCCCTCGTGCCTTTCTGCCTCTGCTGGCTAAAACCCCACTGGTCCTCAGGGACCGGGCTGACCACAGCACGGTCAGAGCCTCTGTTGACCACCACAGCCTGAGAGCCCCTCTGAGCACATCAGCTGTTGGTTCGGATGCATGTCACGTGTCCTTGCTTCCCACTTCCACGAGACGCAGAGCTCCTGAAACCCGGGAACCACGAGTCCCCACGAGCCCCACAATTCTCACGGCAGGGTTTCAAGTGGGCAGCCATCTGCCAACTATATGAAGACCTGGAATTTTAATTCACTAACCACTTACCACAAAAATTGCTTTTGTTTTTAAGCCTCACCTGAGGATATTTTTTATCGATTTTTTTAAGAGAGAGAGAGAGAAACATTGATGTGAGAGAGAAGAATTGATTGGTTGCCGCCGCCCAGAATGGGAAATGAACCCACAACCTAGGCACATGCCCTGACTGGGAATCGAACCCACTACCTTTGGTTACGGGATGACACCCAACCAACTTAAAATTGCTGGCCAGGGCTCAAAAATTGCTTTCGTGGATTATTGTAGTTACATATTTCTCTTAGCATTATTCCTTTTTCCCCATTAAATTCTCTCACATAAGATTATTAGTTAGCAACAAATACTGGGTTATTGGCAAACTGAGTGACTATTCTTTCTCTAAATTCAAGGCTATTCTGAAAAAAAAAAAAAAAAGCCTTGCTCATGTAAGGCCCATCTTGCTTAGCTTTCTTGCTTAAAAACAAACAAAAAAAACCACCTCTTGAAATCCTGTGTGCTACTCCATGGAAAAGTGATGTATTTGACTTTTACGTATCTGCTCACTCGTGTTTCAGTGACACTGGAGAACTGCGTGTCCTCACTGTGTGAATCCACCGCACTGGCCACGGCAACACACTGGATTTCAGCTTCATGCCCTTGGATTGTCAAGTCCCTGATACATCCACGTCTGGCAGATCAGTCCCTCCTAGCAAACATTTAGTCAGCATATTTATTGGTGTCGGTCGTAGAGGCTAAATCACCTGTGGACGTCTTCAGATAACTCTTTCAGAATCCGCCAGGATTTCCTATTTGAGCCCAAGAAAATGCACGATGTCAGGTGCCCGAGGACAGGGTCCCCGCCAGCTGGTCTCAGTACCGTACTCCAGGGACCGGGGTCTGACGCAGAGCAGAGGTTCCAAAAATATTTGCCAAGTGAACTATTAAGTTTCTGAGCACAAGGTGCTGAGCCTTCTAACAAGTGTCTCTTACCCGGTTTGAAAAAAACCAAGAGGAGTTGCCGTTTTACAAGTGACCCATGGTGTGCAGGGGGACAACTGCAGTGTTCGGTCTACTTGGGGATACAGCTTTGGTATTGACTTTGCCAGTCTCTTCCCGCCGAGTTTATAAATACACCCTCCCGCATGTGTGAAAGTCTCTGGACCCTCTCGTGGAAAAATTACCTTTGTTCCACTGAAAGCCTCTAAATAACTTTGAGAATTTAGCTTTGAGTCGTGTAAGGAAGCAGGTCTCCTGTCTGAGGGGACTCACTTCTCCACTGGTCACTCCGCCTCTGCTCGCTTGGTGGCCCCCGAGTCCCTCTGATACACCCTAGGATGCTGTGAATACGGTGGGAAAACCAGGGTTCAGGGTCGGTGCTGGAGGGCCACACGTTCCTGGACCCTGGCAAACCAAACGGGAGATGAAGAACTGTTTGGGAGAATCTCTGGAATGCATTTGGAGAACCAGGAAGAAACACAGGTATAAAAAAAGCCAGAGAGAGCTCCAGGTCAGCCTCGGACACAGGTGACAATTCCAAGTGCCCTGGCTGGCTGGAGCTGCTGCCCAGGGCCAGGGCTGATTCCAGGCGCTGGGCGGGGCTAGGGCCACGGGGTGGGAGGCGAGTGCCTCTTTCTGTGGAGAAAGGGGGGCAGAAAGGAGTGTGGGGGGTGTGAGGGCTTCAGAGTTTCCAGATATAATAACCATGTTGGCTGCGTATATGATTTAAAACCTCAGTGAGATAGTTCTCACAGGTTGTTTCTTTTTATGGTTTGGCCTTAAAACAGAACGTGGGAAAACGGAGTTCAAGATCAGTGTTGATGGAATAAACGAACGAGTGAGAAGTAAGCGGATGACGATGACCTAACTCTGTCACCCGTGAAGGTTCCAGGGTCCCCCGGCAGCGTGTACTGTGTCCTTCTGACAGCAGGTGGTAGCATTTTACGTCCTGTAACCTGCCGGATTCTCCAGGGGAGAGACCCCAGAGATCAGGTGGTCCCCTCCTCTCCTTTCTGAACCCAGAAAACTGCCACCCAAGGGCGTGACATGCCTTCCTAAAATGGCACATGACTTCGAGGGAGAATGATGGTGGTCTTCAGACAGTAGTCTAGTGCTCATTCCGCCAGAAAGAATAAACAATGTTTTAGCTGTGTTTCATATAATGCTAATGATACATTCCTAGCAACATATTCCCTCATCTGGTCACCAGGCACTGCCGTTTCCAAAGTTCATTTCAGCAGTTACAACCACAGCCTGGGGAATGAAAAAGGATACATTTATAAGCAGCTGCCCCGGGATGTAGAAACCCTGCCACTGGGTGGCAGTGTAGGGTAATGGTGGAAACACTAGCTTGATTGGCAAACTGGACCTGGCTTGGGAAGCTGGCACCACACCTCCTAGCTGCATGTTCTTTGCCTGCTACTTACTCTCTCAAAGCCTCGGTTTCTTCATCTTTAAGATGGGGATAAGAATAACCGTGTTAAAGATTCTTGTGTGGATTGCATGTGGTCATGCGTGTGAAACAGCCAGTGCTCACTACCCAGGTGATGGAGATGACGATGGTCTCATTACCAATGAGCACTCTGAACAATAAATTGGTACGATGGTACTTTCTGAAGGTAAACATGACCTACGGATCAGTTAACTCAGTAAATTTCCATTCTGGAGCACACTATATACTGGGTACTGCATCAGCCACGTGTTTGGGGGAACCAAAGACTGGTGAGATCCAGCCCCCGCTTTTGACTGTCTCATTAATGTCACTGTCTGTAGGGCTTGTGCCCGAATCCATTTTACCAGTAAATGATGAGCTCCAATTGGACAGATATTTGTCACACACACAGCCACCTTCTCTGTCAGCTGCTGCAGTGGATACGAGAATGGAGAGGGCGCAGCTCCTGCCCCCGTGGAGTTTGCACTCCTCGCAGACATGGAGGGAGGAGAGAAGCACGCAGTGGTCAGACAGAGACCCTCCAGCGGCCAGTGCAGGAGTGAGCGAGTGGAGACTGTGCTAGAAAAAGCCTTTGCAAGGAGGGAGAGTCCCCGCGACGTGGCCGAGCCTTGGCGTTCTCCCGCGGGGTGAGTGGTGACAAGCTGCCGGCCCTCTCTGACCCTGTTTCCTCATCTCTAAAGCGGAGATGACACTGCCTTCCCTCGGCATTTCTGAATTGTGGTAACCATCAAATGCCACCAAGATGTGAGAACACTTCAAAGAGCTGTGCACCTGTCGATTGCAGTCATTACCAGAAGGACAGAGAGAGAGAGCGGGGGAGGGACGCTCCTTTCGGCCCAGATCACCATGCCTTGGGGAGAGCGAGTTTCCTTCAGCCGAAGACAGTTTTACACGAACCCCATTGCGTAGCGTTGCCTGAGAAGCCTGAAGACAACGCAGACCGGTGATCCTACCTTCACACGTTGGCGGGACACCTGTCCAGTGTCCAGACGGAGTGCAATCCAGTCTCTCTGGTCCTGCGAGAGAGAATCCCTCATCACAGGTGAATTGACAAGTAGACTTAGAAGTGGAATCTTCCGGAGGTTGGTCACAGGTCGCTGTTCCATTCTGCGGGCTCGGCAGCGGCGTGCAGGTAATGGCTACAGGGTTGTGGCAGAGGGGGAGAGAAGAGGCTGTTTTACAACTCAGGAGCCCGACCCCCGTGTGTGCGTGTGTGTGTGTGCACGCGTGCGCGCGCGCCCTAACACACACAGGCAGCATCCGGTCAGAAAGGGCTGCTTGAACTTCGTGGTGCTCTGTCTCCCAGTGGAGGTCATGGACACGGCAGCGACTGCCCGCTGACCGACGCCCCGGTGCTTTGGGGACACAGCGCAGAGCTCACTTCAGTTGCCCACGTTAGGGCAGGAAGAGGCTGTTTCCTTAGCACTTTCTTCAGAAACAGACCTCCTGGCCTTGCCAGAAAACCATGACAAGCGCCTGGAAATTGGAAAGGGGAGCAAAGTACTCTCCTCTCCTTCCAAATTTCCTTGCCCCAGCCGAGGAGCAGAAAGCTCCTGCCTCTGTTTCTCACTGGCCCCGTGTCTGGACATTCTGAGCCTTAGTTGCCTCACCTATGGAACGGGAAAAGTAGTCACCCTCACCTTGGGGGGACCTCTAGTTATAGGAAAATAAGAAATTATTTAAATCACAGATGAAAATGGAATTTAAAAATCGTGGGCATTAATGTAAATGACCATCTGCAAATGTCTTCCCACCAGCCTTATCCTACAGTGACTAGTCTCAAATGACCCTACTTGTTTACTTGCAAAAAGAGGTTACATTAGATTTCCTTTTTTTTCAGTCACAGTTTATGCACGTAGAGTTTGAGGTATTAGGGGACTTGCTCGGGTTGGAGGTCATGCTCTATGAGTTTTGGCAAGTCACTCCGAATGCCACCTCAGCATCTTTACCTTCGAAATGTGGAGAGTAGCATTCCGCAGGCCCCGGGGTTTTCACAGGGACCCAAAGGGAAGACACTCCATGCAAGTGCTCACAGCTGGGGACATGTCGATGGCAAAAAATGAAGACCGAGAAACACACGGTTCAGGGTGTTTCTCCTTCCCTGTGTGACCTGCGTGAGCAGTGTGTGGCTTTAGACCAGAGGTGGCAGCAGTGTGGCTGAATCTGGGACATTCTTTAGCCACTGGCTTGAACTACTTGAGGTTTCGAGAACATTTTCTGTACCTTTCTCTTCCCGTCATCACTTCCCCTGTGTAACGACATCCCCCCCCAATCTGATCAGCTTGTCCAAAGACCTCATTTCCCCCTGCTTCTTGAAAAGTCTGTGTATTCAGGGCATGTGTGCGTGTTGGGGGAGGGTGTGGGGGCAGGAGGAGAGGAGAAAGGCCAGGCAGCCTGTAATCCGGAAGGACAGAGAGGGAGTCCATTTCCAGCTCTTCTGTGGCCTTGCCCCCCAGCAGCTGGGGCGGCTACACTGGGGTGGGAGGGGCATTGAAAAGGGAAATCGGTAACACTCTCTCAGAAGTGTTACAACAGCTAGTAGGTTGCAAGCCTCCTGGCACCTTCCTGCCCAGCCCACATGTGGGTATGGCACTGGATGCTCACCCAGCAACAACCAGAGGAGAAAGTTCAGTCGGAGTAAACAAAGAACCAAAAGCAGAAGGGGACTGGAAGGTCACAGGAAGCCGCGGTGCATGCCAGCCTCCTTGCTGTGAAACGCCCCCACGCAGGACAGTATGGGGCAACACACGGTCATCTGCCCCGCGTGGCCCAGGGCGGCCCGGAAGACTTCTCACCACTGCGGAACCCTCTTCGGGGACTCCCAGGTCTTCCCCAAAGCTGTGTGGACCTGGTGACATGTCCAGGCTGCACAGTAGCCAGGAGAGCTGAGGGGCAAGGTCACACGCCTCACCCTGGCCTCCCCAGACCCAGCTTGGGATGGGCACCTACCCCACCTCCAGTGGCTGGCATGCTCCCTGCGCCGGTGGGTGGGGAAGGCCGCCATCCAGGACTGCTGGGTCCGTTCATTCATTCACTCACTCACTCATTCGTTCTTCCCCTTGTTTGCTGTTGCCCTAGCTTAACAGTAGAGAGAGAGAGAGAGAGAGAGAGAGAGAGAGAGTGTGTGTGTGTGTGTGTGTGTGTGACCTGAAGTGCAAGTGATTTCCTCTCCGTTAAAAACAGGCAACTGCCTGCTCTCACGCAGCCATTGAAAGCTCGTGCAAAGGGAAGGACATGGGCAAACCATGCAGACCCGTCTTGCATTCCACTTGTTCAACTTTATTTTTTAATTTGTACAAGCATCATAAAAATGCTAATTGCATGGAGGGAAAAGTGGATAGGGAAAATATAGGAAGAATTCATGACAGTGCTAAGAGTGTCTATTTTAAGGTGGGCATATTTTACAGGGTTTTTGTTTTCTCTATTTTCTTATCTGTAGCTTTTATAAATGTAAATAT
This sequence comes from Carollia perspicillata, assembly GCA_004027735.1. Classification (NCBI taxonomy): domain Eukaryota; kingdom Metazoa; phylum Chordata; class Mammalia; order Chiroptera; family Phyllostomidae; genus Carollia; species Carollia perspicillata. The sequence goes on along the minus strand of PVKM010025520.1, from coordinate 4,006 downwards.
TGCTTTTTTAAAAAAGCAGTGTTTGCCATAATATAACTAAAACTTGGATACCTTCGGTGGAAGAAGGAAGGGGGACTGTAAAAGCATGCACCCGTCCTCCAGTCCCCGAACACAGACGGTCACAACTGGCTGTGTTTCGCACGACGTCGACAGAACATGTCGGCTTGGTTTCATATCAAGTACCACGCAGATGGGCGTGCTTATGCCGAATGTGCACTTTTAAAACTCTTAACATTTTGTCACCCTGAGTTTATAGATTAATTTCTTCCTCTTTTTTGTCTCTTCACCTTATCCTAAGTATATTTCTGCAAACTTACACCAGATTGGAGGATCTTTGCAGCCAGGTACCAGTAAATTTTTCCCCTCCCCGTTCCACCAAGAGACTTCCTAGGGGTAAAGGTCAGCCTTGGGACGGCCATCCTCGGGCTACTTTTGTTCTCTGGCCTTCTTTCCGGGCACTAGTGTTAGCCAAGCGAGCACAGTTCACCTGGGTCATGACGGCTGTCGCAGGGGCTGCTGAAGGCCCTGGTGAGTGGTTGGCAGGGGCCATTCCCTTCGCCCATTGCCCAGCATCCTGCCCCTTGCACTGCCTGCCCAGCCCCTGGGGGCATCTACAGTCTGAATCACTGGGTTAGGGATGAAAGTGCTCATCCATTTTTCGGTCCATCTCAGCTTTCTGGGTGCTACGCCGTCCCCACCTCTAACACAGAGCCTTTTCCGCTTAGCCTGCAATTCATTTCCAAGAAGCCGGGAAGAGCCATCTTACCTTGGCACTCGGGAAGACGTGCGCTCCAGGCCCCGGTGGCCAAGCACTGGAGCTCGCTCGCTCCCACCAGGAGCGAGCCTTCGTCACAGGTGAAGCTGCAGGCGGACTGGAACCGAAAGGCACCGAAGCGGTGGGCACAGTTCATCCGGGCCTTGTTCGGAGCCCGCAGCTCCTGGCACGGCGAAGCTGAGGGCGAGGAAAGGAGGGCGTGAGGGAGGGGGAGGAGACGGCGGTCCACGGGCTCTCCCGGATCCCACCCCTTAGCCCCGCCGAGTGCCGAGAACAGGGATTCCGAACCCGGCGCGGGTAACCTGGAGGATGAGAAGAGTGTCATTGAACCACAATGGCACATGAAGGGTTTTAGGAGGAAAATGCCAAGCCCTTGTTGCACATTTTGGCGATATGGATGAATAATTTCAAAATATCATACTTTGGGGCCCAAGAATCTACGCTGAGTATAATCAACATGCACATGGAAAAAATCCATTCATCGATTTCTTTTTTAGTAGGACATTATTTGTAAGAGCAAACTATTGAGAACAAATGTGAATGCCACTCATCAGAGGCTGAAGACACATCACGGTGGATCCACGAGAGGGAGGGATGCGGAGGGTCACTGAAAACGCCATCGCTCCCCTTGAAAAGCTGTGGAATGTGTCTCGTGGCGTGATGTGGAGGCAGGAAGCAGAATGTAAGTCGTATGACCTCACGCACCACTGCCTCAGTCACGTAGCATAGACGGTCCTACACGGGGAGAACGCTCGGATTCGTCCAGCCTTAGCTTTACATTGGCAATGAGGGTTGCCGCCGCCTCGGGGACTTCGACTCGAGTGCTCAGCACATCCTGCCTGCTGGGACCGTGACCAGAGGCCGCAGCCATAGCAGCGGCGGCGGCGACAGACGGCAGGGATATCACTGAACCTGGGTGCTGGGTGCAGACCTTGGCCATCAGAATAGAAGCACTAGGGAGGCGTATCAAGGGGGCTCTTGGGACCACACCTGTGAATGCCGACGAGAACCCCGACTCTCCCTCCTGGGTGGTTCGCCCGCCTGGAGACCAGACTGGCTCCCGTGAGCCCTGAGAGCCCGCCCTCGGAAGCGCGGCCACGGGCTCACGCGTCTGTGTCTTTCAGACGGTGTGTCTGCCACGCAGCTCGCCGCTCTCGTCGGCCTCACCTCCGTGGCGCGTGGTCACCTGTTTCCCCTCTGCCTCTCCCCCCACCCCGATTTTCCCTGCGGTAGAACACACATAAAGTAGAACTTGCCCCTTACCACTTACCCGTTCAGTGGCATTCAGTACATTCCCACTGACCATGACTGCCATTCGGCTCCAAAACAATGTCCATCCTCTTAAACGGACACGCCACACCAACTACGCAGTAACTACCTATGTGCTGTTTTCCCAGCCCCTGGCAATGGCCCTTCCGCCTTCTGTCTACGACCCTGACAACTCCAAGTACCTCCTATAAGTGGAATTGCACGGTATCTGTCCTTCTGCGACTTGCTTACTTCCCTTAGCCTAAGGTTCTTGACGTTTATTCATGTTGTGGTGTGTGTCCGAATTTTTCCATTTTAAGGCAGAATACTATTGCATCATATGCTTGTACCGCATTTCGTTTGCCCATTCATCAGCCGCTGGGTGCTGGGCGGCTTTGCGTCCACATTCTAGCTGTGACGGTGTGCTGCCCACCTGGGTGCACTAATCTCGTTTCAGGACACCGGTTTCAAACCGCTGCCTCATTTTTAAATCAGGCTCAGGGACCCACGTAGATTTCCCAGAGGCCCCAGTGCCGGCATTCGTGAAGCTCATTGCAGTTTTAAGCTGGCTTTTGCACACGCTAACCGACAAGCACTAGTGAGGCAGGCAAGGAAGGCAGGTGACAGCTCTCCCATCTCACAGAAGACACTGAGCCTCTGAGAGACCAAAGAGTGTTGCCAGGGCATGACAGAACTAGACTGTAGGCCTCGTCCGCTGTTCCTCCACTGTCCCAGGCTGTTCTTGGTGCCCCATTCCTTCCTCCCTACCTGTCTCCTTCTCACCAGCCCACCCTCTAGGTGTCAATCAACATGCGTAATGAACACGTTGTGCCTACTATGGGCTTTGCTCCCCACGTCCTCCCTGGTGATCAGCACAAAGGGCTTGGCACACAGTAGGCTCCTTGTGAGTGTCTGATGAAATGAATGACCGTGCTAAATGCAGACACTGATGCCTTTAACAGGCTGAGTGGCACGGAAGGGACGTTTTGATGTCACAGTACCTTGACAGACTGGGGCTGGCGCCGTCCACTGTCCCATGCCAGCACACTGAACTGTGTCGGCTCCGCTCAGCACGAAGCCGTCAGCACAGTGGAAGCTGCAGCTGGTGTTGTGCTGAAATGGTCTCGAGGGCGGAGAGCAGGCCACGCTTCCATGGGCGGGACTCTCCAGTGGCTCGCAGGCAGTGGCTGGAAGGAGGACGTCACAGTCTGAGACTGGGTAACGGTGGCTCAGTTCTTTCTCAGAAGAGCCCCCGAGAGAGGCCACATCTTTCTAACCACGTGGTCAGGATGTCCAGACCCGCTGTTCCAAAGGCAAACTGCCCAGAACACCGCCCCATGACACCCTTTGCCTGGGTCACTCACCTGCCCTTCTAGTTGTTGGGAACCGCCCTGCCTGGTTGCAGAAGCTGTAACCCCACCATGGCTAAGGCTGAGTGAGTGACTTTGAGACCATAAGCCACTAAGGAGACAAAGCTTATCTCCCTGGCGGGGGCACTGCCTTGGCCCCTTTTACTTCACCCTGCCTGTCCCCCAGTGCATGATCGGTTAGCCAAAGATGGGTAAGATTCCTCAAGGGAGGGACAACCTAAGACAGGCATGATCACAGGGGCCCCAGGGAAGGACTTGGGGGGCTATAGCAAAAGGGGGTGATGAACTCTCACCCCTCTGCTTTGACATAGCCTGAGTCCTCATTTGGTCTTCCAGAAGTCTCCTAATCTCTTGGTTGCCTTACTTCCCCTGCCCTACTTAAGCCTGAAATAATGACAGAGGGTGGTGTTGTCCTGTGCTGGAAAGGGCATGTTCCCTTGGGGTGCAGCAGGGGGGTGGCTATCAGGCCTAAGAAAGAATACATAAAATCCTGTGGTACCTGCTTTGTTAAGAATACTTTCAGTTTTCTGATAAGGACCCAAGCAGGAAATGAGTTTGTTTCCCAAAGTTTTGTAGCCCTTTAGCTGACAGACTCTGACTCAGAATAAGCTCT